>CM054819.1:11859044-11963701 GCA_028984105.1 Lavandula angustifolia | reverse complement strand
AAAGAGATTAAGATACATGCTCTGGCGAGAGGAAGCCAATAAGCTGCGGATGAGAAGGCGGCGAGAGAATTACGGCAGAGAAGGCCTAACAAGCCAAAGTCTAAGCACAGCGAAGGAAAGACTAAAGCTCCATCCGAGGAAGGAAGAAGAAAGCGCTAGCGCTTGCCTCCGAGAAAGCTCATCACCAACGATGAAAGAAGGACGGAGAGAAAAAAGAAAAGAGGGGGAGCAGCGACGAGAGAAGAATGCTGAAGGCGGGGGTACATCAAAATCTGGATCTAGTACCCTGTTTGGATCGGGGGAACAAGCTCCTCGAGGCCTCAAGGAGCAAGATGGCGGAGTGAAGAAATATATTGCTCGAGATAGATAGGAGGATATCTCTACGAGAGGGAGGAGGCTAGGCGGATAGAGGTTTGCCGGGCGAAGAGGATCTGATTAGCGGAGACTTCGGAGCTTCGAGGAAGCGATGCGGAAACGAGAGGCGGTAGAGAGATTCCTTCGAAAGGCGGCGATTCTTATCGATCCACGAAGGTTCAAGAAAGCGAAGCGATGCGAAAACACATAGATGGCCAAGATCGGAGCGAATGGATGCCTATTCGGTTCAATCGAGAGATGGGAATGCAGGCCAAGATGAGAGTTTATCAAAAGGAAATTAATTACAGCGATTCGGCTTTCCAAATGTCTAGAGGTGATGCCTATGTCGAGTGGATGACCATTGCCCGAAGGCTTTGATCTTTACCCGTATATGCCTGAAGCGATGGTTGAAGGGGTAGTAGTCGAGTTCACTGGAGCAGGATCATTCCTCCGCCCCGGAGGAACAAGGCGACTCGGTACATCTCGGAATGATTGAAGCGAGAAGTGAAGAAATCTTTGCGTTGAGCAGGAGGACTAGAACAAGATGATCCGGGCGGACTTCGCCGAATATGGGGTGAGGAGAACACGTTGAGAATGTATGGAGTTCCAGTACTGCACAGTTAAATCCCAAGGTTTCATGAATAGGATTCGGCGGTTTAAGGGGTTGCTCCCTCTTAGATTCTTCTTTTAGTTTAGCAAGATTTGTAAATGTCTTGAAGCTATTATTATATATATACAAATCTTCTTTTGGCTCGACAACTACTTATTGTCCTAAATAGCCGTGTTTGCTGCTTTAACAGTTCCGAGAATCTTGAAGTGAGTTGCGGGCGGCAGCGTTGATTATTTACTTGTCGAGTTTTGCTCGGTTAGATCTTTGATAAGTCCTAGACTATTCGGAGGAGTTGGATTGTTTCTCTTAAGGAAATTGATTGCATGGGGGAATTATTGTAAAAGGGGAAAATTGTCACCTTACTGTCTCCCTCGATTAAGTCTAGCACTTACAGGAACAACTCCAGCTTGATTACACTTGTAATATTTGTAAGGAGCTCCATTCTGAGTAAGTTAGTGTTTAAGCACATAGATTGATAGGACGTAGATGATAGGTTTTAGCATCATCAAATAGGGGAAAGTGTTGGGTGATGATTCAATCCTCGGCATGACCATACCCCAATGGGAAATGACTCTTATCTTCCATTACTAAATCATGCTCGGTAGCCTCGTGCTACGAGAGCTGTTGAGGAAGATTTGAAAGATCCAAAACCATCACCCCGGTTGGTGAACCATTCACTTTGTATTTGTATTTGTCTCCAGGGTTTCGTAGACTGGTAAGACACTGCTGCTTTCCCAGTCAAGGCGCTCAGTTAAGCTTATTTGCCCCGGCACCACGGGATCGGAACCCACGGTAATCTTTTTTGGACTCGAGCGGAGGCTCGAGGTATGGGGGCTCGGTGATATTGGACTCGCGGGAAGACGACTATGCCGAGAGAGTCGAGTTGAGGCCGAACTTCCGGCGAAGGAGTAGTTCCAGTTCGAACTTCCGGGGCGATCTCGGTAGATTTATCTCGCGAGCTTGGTCTATCTCTTGGGCCCACGAAGGCCGGAACTTCGGCACGCGGCGGATAGTCTTCGGGGCCCCTGTCGGGAATGCTTTTGAAAGAGAATCGGCGTTGTCCGTATGCGAGGAAGAGAGAAGTCGGCTTGATGCAATCTCGGAAGTTTTCTTTGTCTCAACCACTTCACATTCACCTCGGCGAATGACAAACATACACGTGTCTTCTCCACTGCTCAAAGGCTGCAGTCAACCTTTTACCTAAAAAGGTGGGAAAGTCCTGTTATTACCTACACCGAAAAAGAGCCGTTTGCTACGAAAAAGAGAGAGAAGAAGATGGTCTCAGCGGATCCTATTTCAATCTACGCTTCCTACATAAATAGAGGATCATTGCAGATGCCTTAGTTAGAGAATGCGCGCCTAGACACACGCGAAAGCATTCAAACGAGCGAAATTAACTACTACAGGTCCTCCGCAAGAAACAAGGCGAGAGTTATCTCGGTGAAAGGCCCACATCCGGCTCCAAAGGAACCAAAAGTTGAACCCAGACATAAGCTTCTAGCATCCAGCGATTGACACGAACCTATGGCTAAATCTCAGTTGTTCGTATTCGCTCCCAGATAGCTACATTCTCGTTCCTTATCCCTCTACACCACTAAGCTCGCTTATTTATATCCATGTAAGCTTAGGCGGAAGGAGTTCACATTTTGAACCCGATCACTTTTATTGTATAAGGACTCCCTTCCCCTTTATTGGAGAAGTTTGTCAAACACTTTAAGTTTGATAGTGTTGTAGGCGAGACTTGGATCGATATAAAAACCGAGACCGGCTTTGCCCGGTGTGCAAGGCGGCGGAGACTAACTCGGGATAATAAATAGCATCCGATCATTCGGGGACGAGTGGACGTAGGATTTGAGCGATATCCAGGAACCACTTTAAAAAAATCCTGTGTCTCTTCTTGCTTTCTTATTGGTATTGCATTGATTTTACTATTACATCCTTTGAGCATCATATTTAAATCAGTCAGCTATGTCCTCGGCCATGCTTGAACTTTTAAATCTGCTTGATGCCCGAGACTTAAAGCGTTTTCTCACAAGAAGTGATTTGGAACTTACACAATTCCTTTGCTGCCGAACTCTCAGCCAGACGACGTGCGGGTCGACCTGAGTCGGTTAGCGAGATCTCCCGGTGAGTCGGTGCTCTTTTAGCACTTTTACTCGATTCGAACGGTTATGCAGTTCTGGCCCAGGCGACCCATTACAGACGGAGCCACCGTCACGAATAGGGCCCTAAGATTGTCAAGTGAAATCCGAATCGGGTGTATTCACCCCCCTCTACACACTACCAGTACGCTCGGGACCAGCGGTGAAATGAGTTCGGATCTACGCAAATCTTCGATCATGATGGGCGAGTTTGAGTCCCATACGGCGATTTTCCCTTTGCGCTCGGGCGTGTTCGATGCTTTTGTCGAACTTAGCGGCCTGAGCGTAGATTCTGGGAGAAAGAACTCAGCAGTCTAATTTATACAGAGCTCCGGTCCGTATAGGCCATCATTATCACGAATCCCAGGCCTCGACACACAGACACAACGGCCACCAGCTTGGCTTGTCGTGGTTGCGTCACTATAAGGCAAGTGCCAGAGCGGAGAGCAACATCTTTGTTCTTAGAAAAAGAGCGACTCACGAATGTAGTGGGCTTTCCACGAGAAGACGGTAAGGTATTCATCAGCATTGGTCGTCTACTGTGCATTTATCCTTGGTTCCTTAGGAGGGCAGGATCAAAAACTCCGCTTCAAGGCATCCTTGATGGACATTTGCTTGGCTCCACGTAGTGGCGTTTTGGATAGAGATGAAGGCGGGCGAATCTAACGTTATATCTCCGGAGACAGCAGCTGCCCCCGATACGAATTCCAATACATCTGGCACTCTGCTGACTGTCTCGGGAGGAGGGAAGAGCAGGCCTGCTGAGACGGAAATTTCTCCGACCACGACTGCGCGCGGTGAGAAGATCTCATCCCATTATTCTCCAGGAATCAGCATGAATAGAAATCCGGCGGTGGGTTGAGCCGCACGCGATCCTTCTCCAGAAATGTTACGTATGCTCCTGTGGAGATATCGTAGAGATATTGGTTTACGCCATTGTACAATGACAGTAGAAATGAATCGATTACTATTTTTGGATAGAAACAGTGATGTGCAATGAAATCTTTGAAACAGTATAGCAAATACGTTAAGGAGATATAAGCGTATACGAGTGGTATAAAAGTCGAGAATGAAGATTGAGAGTGTAATAGCTAGTAAGGATTGCGAATGCGGGATCTCGGATTTTTCGGAATTTGAGAGTTATGAAGTATGCTAATGGCGGTTCTTAAGAATTTAATCGAATATATATCAACTATGAAGGTGAGCGGTTTTTCGATCGAAGGCTGAATGTAAACTTTGCTTTATGATATGGACGGTTAAGATTAGAAGTTAAAAGCTTAATAAGCGATGATCACAAAAGGCGCCTAGAGTGAAAGCGGTTGTAAAATAGCTGAGTAGTAAGCGTGAAAAGGCATGCATTAAATGGTGCGGAGTTGAATAAGCTTATGTATGGAATGTCGTGCGATAAATGTGAAGCCGTTAATAATAAAGAGCGGAGCGAAAGATATTAATGTAAATTTTGAATCTTTGCCGTAAATGCCGAAGATGCTTGTAGTATTAAATTACTTTGAGTAGAGATACGCAGAGCACAACACAATAGTGGAACATAGTAGTCGGGTGATACCTCCGTGTAGATGGTTTTACGAATCTTCTATATCCTTGAACTTGCACTCATCTTGAGAGTGATCATTCCACCTCAGTTGGAATGTTCCTCTCACAATAAACCTTATTAACAACTAGGGTCAGTGAGGGTCGAACAGAGACCTAGCTCTGCGAAAGTTCTGCAGATGCGGATTATTTAGAGACTAGTCGATATATCAGCCACTTTGCTTGTGTATTATGGATCTTTTCCACCGATATCCTTCTTTTCGACATGGTCGCGAATGAAGTGATATCGTGTCCACGTGCTTGCATGTTGTGTGAAGAAAGCGGGATTACAGTGATTGCAATAGCCGCCGGTCTTGTCGCGGACAATCGGCGCTTCATTCGGTTGACGTCGCTAATCTCTCGGTTTCTTTGCTCTCGACGCAAGGATCTAAGGCGCAACAACTTCCGAGTGACCCGTGTATCCGGGTTCGGTAGTCGGACGTGGCGGCGATGTCTTTGTTCTTGAAAACTCATGAGATCCAGCTTGCTTTGCCAAAGGGGCGACATGTTCCTGAGAAGTTGATTCCACAGGTCGGTTCCACATCCTGCATAAGTCGGCGTCAGAATAACCCGATTAGTTCGAAATATTATCATCAGGTGGATGCCATAAACCCTGTCAGGGTGTTCCTCGTAGATAGCGAGAAGAAATCTTCTTTCTTTGAGTCCGTATGACTATGCTTGGGTTCGCACACGAAATCGAGCACGGAGACACCTACCTGACATAAGTTATGTGGGGCAGTAGGCCCCATTAAGAATATAATAAAGAACCCGATTATAGCACGGTATTCAGTTTTGGTCTCACTTGATACTCCCCTCTTTATCAGAATCTATCTTCATATTACGTGTTCATCGGGATCTTGAAATAAGGTTTCTCACCAGGATGTGCGCGGTAGACATCTTTTGATGAGGTCTCGAGTGTATTGCCTTGGTTGATGAACGTTCCCTTTTGAGATTGCTTGACTTGAAAACTAAGGAAGTAGTTCCATTTCACCAATCCGTCGACATCTCGAACTTATCCTTCATCATCTTTTCAAATTGTTTGACACATGATGACATTCTTGAGCTGAAGATAATGTCATCCACGTGGATACAATACAAGTAATAAGTCTTCTTCCCGGTCGAATCTTTGAATAGAGTGCGGTCCTACGTGCCTTTACGAAAACCTTTACGAAGAAAGAAACTTCGGAGCGGGGGTATCGTACCCAGCCACAGGTGCTTGTTTTTAACCCGTCTGAGCCTTTACAGAGTCTATATACTTGATGTCCTAGCGGCGGGCGGTTGTTCCACATAGACTTCTTCTTTGTCACGCAATTAATCGAGGCATGAAACTTCACATCCATTTGATAAACTACGAATTTTGATGTGTTGCGTAGGCTAGGAATAGTCTAATTGCCTCCGATCTTGCAGCCCGGAGGCCCGAACGTGTCGCCGAAATCATCCCTTCGGCAGCGTTAGCCTTTAGCCCTACGAGTCTTGCTTTGTTCCTTACTATAACGTTGTTTTCATCTCGCTTGTTTTTGAAGACCCATTTGGTTCACTATGACATGTTGATCTTAGGGGTACGTACACCAAGCTCCCGTACTTCGTTTCTCGTGGGCGAGTTCAGCTCTTCCTGTGCATAGCAGTAGATCTAGTCGGCATCTTTAAGTGCATCCTCAATATCGAGGCTCTTGAGTAGACAGAGAAGCGGGGAATATAATGCGCTTTCTCCTTGTGAGAATGCGGATCTTGTCTTGACATATCTTGAAGGATCTCCAGAATTATAAGATCGGCGGTGTGAGCATCTAGCCACGATCTCGATGTTTTAACTCTTCATCTGAAATTTGTTCAACACGAGATAGTAGGTGAGTTAGGCATTTTGATTGTACTATTACGAGATTGAAGTAATTGTTAACAAGAGTATGAATCTGCAGTCGCCAGGAGTTCGGGGCGTTAATTCGGCTCGGGAACATTACTGGAAGCGTTCCCCCGAGTTGTTATTCTCGTTAGTGTTGGTCTCAGTTACCTCTACGGTTTCCTCATCGACACGAGTTACACAGGATTGATTACGATTCGGGAGAATCGATCGCGCTCGAGCTACTTGCTCAGTTTGGTTGAGATTCGGTGGATTTGTCTTGAGTTTCTTAAATCAGAATCATCATCCCAACATGGCATGTGGATCTTTTGATTTGTCTTTTAAGCTTAGATCTGTGGCGCTACTTGATGTCCTCAGAATTGAGAATTTGAGTTATTGCTCCTGTCTTGATAGCAGAGCTCGTTAAAAGCAACATGAGACTTTCCTCCACGCATGAAAAGTCAAGATAGTTGAATACTACTGTAAGCTTTGTTTGACCGAGTATCCTAAGAATACTCCACGATCTGACTTGCTATCAAAAGTCTTGGTGATCTTTCCCGTTATTGTGGATAAGCGTGAACAACCAAAATATGGAAATAAGATAGAGAAGGCTTCATGTCGTTCCATAGTTCATATGGTGTTCTCTTATCTTTGCTTTGTCGATTGAGATCTATTACGGCGAGTATAACATGCGGTATCGGTAACTTACGCCCTTGAGAATTTGGTTGGGAGTCTTGAGTGCGGGTAGAGTCCTAGTTGCCTCTTTTAGAGTTGTTCTTTCGTTCGGCAACTCCATTCTTGCGAGGTGTGCGTGCGGCTGAAGTCTCATGCTCTATTCATACAGCTTCCATAGAACACCTTTACCATGGAATTAAAGGAACTTCGGTTCCTGCTGCGAGCGTATTTTTCTGATCTTGGTGTTCTTTTCGACATTGAGCTTTTCGAGAAGCGTTGGTAACTGCTTTTGGCCGTCGGGACTTGTTGGCGATGAATATGACCCGTGTGTGTAGCGAGTAGTCATCTATGACCACTAATGCATATTTTACGCCTCGATCGTCATTGGGGAAGCTGGCCAGAACAAATCCGTATGTAGCGGTGAAGGATTCCATCAGGTGGAAAGCGATGGAGGCGGAGGATTTTGATTCCTTGTTTGCTTTCCCTTGAGCATGCTTCACACTAAGTGTCTTTTTTTGAATACTTCATTGGCGGTCCCCTTGCTAGAGTGTTTCTTGCAAGCTTGTTGGCGTCTTAAAGTTGAGATGGTGAGTCTTACGTGCCATAGCCACCCGTGCGGTTGTCATTCTTCGCCGATAGCAAAGCTTGAGTTGGTGAGTTCGATCGGCCCATATATGTTCTTTTGCGCGAACACGATAACCTTGTTTTCCTGTGGATTTATCAATAACATCACGAAACCCGGCGTAAAAAATCACTCTATTTGAGTTATCACAAAATTGACTCAACGAGAGAAGATTATGCTTGGAGTCCTTGACATATGATACTCTTGGAACTTTGGCGAGTTCCTATCTTGAGTGTCCCATATCCTCTCGTGTAGCCTTTGGCATTATCTCCAAACTCGAAGTGCAGGTCCTTCTTCGGTGATATAATTCTTGTGCGACTCCTTTGGTATGTCGTATAATGTCTTGAGCATCCAGCTTGTCCACATGCACCATGGGTCTTTACCTTTGCAAAAGCGAGAATTATGACCGGGTCCCGCTTTATTTTTGATTTTGGGTCCTTAGATGTTAGTTTCATGACCCCAAATCGTCTAACAACCATGGTGGTTTGAGACATCTTCTTTCCACTAAAGTCGGCTTATATCGACCTTTGGACTGGTAAGAGGTGACTTCAAGGCTTCCGAGGTTGAGAGTCGATCTTGAAGTTGGTGGTGTTCTTGACCTTAGCCATACGTGTGGCTTTCCTTTTCTTCGACATTTGGAGCACTCTTCGACTATAGGTTCATAATAGTATGACCCACGTCACGAGAATTTGGATGTCGGCTTTGGAGGTCCACATCTTGATACTTGCCGATTTTATTTCTTTGGTTCCCCCTTAGCTATCTTGAGGGTTTCTTGGCCACGATCTTCTTGTTAGGATGCTTGGCGTGTGGGATGAGGTGCTTTCATCTTATGTTTGTTCTTTGCTATGGGGTTCGGTATATTTGCGTTCATAGTCTCCCCTCGAACAAATCTATCGAAGCCAAGCCGTCTTTTGAGTGTCTTTGGGGGCGGGATGTGAGAAGCTCTGGGCGAATCCAAGTCCTTCCTTTGCGGTGCTTTAGCTTATTGCGTGCTAGCATAGCCCTCTAATTTATTTTAGGCACCCATGTACCTCTCGAGTCATCGAGGCTCCTCCGGGCCATCATCATTCTTCTTCGAAGTGTGTGGTGCTCGATGCGGAAAGTCACGACATTTCTTGCTTGACGAGGCTCGATTGATATCTTTAGGAGTCGATTCCATTGGTGGCGAAATCCCGATCTTCTTGATGCGTAGAGACTTGGCCAGAGGGATTTATCTCCTCCACTGAGTCTCAACACCAAGTCCTTCGGCCTCGAGTAACAACTCTTTGACTCTCTGAGAAAGTCTACGATTCTCCACTTTCAGGTATCAGACTCACGAAGAGTCTTTATCTGGCTGTAAGAACTCATGCGAATTTGTTCGTCGAGCAGTTCTTCGTATGCGGTTGCGACGTCCAAATTCTCATGCACTCTTGAAATAGTATCGTGTGTGCGGTGTGAAGAGGGAGTTAAGTGGTTCATGAGAATTTACCTCGTCCTCTTAGCACCTTTGTCATGCACTTTTCAGGGTGATTCTTCGACTTCAAGCTCTAAGGCCATGAAAGCTTCATCGTCCAGATGAATCTATAAAAGTCGACCTCTTTAAAGTGCGTCGAGATTTCGACCAGCTATGTAGGATTGTCTTTTAAAAGGCGAATTTCTCTCTCCTTGCCATACGTCTTTGGCGTTGACAGCCTTCTTGAGCTCGGGACAATCATGCGATAATGTCGGCTTCTTGCGGTTAGCTTAACAGCGATGACTCTTTCTTCTTTGCTTTTCGCTATTCTTTGATGGTTACGAGTTATCTTTCTTTACGCATTCGAGGAAGATTGTGAGTCGGGAGTGTGTTTCGACATATAATTTGACTTACCTTTCGTTTCCCGATAGGCTTTAGTCACTTTTTGCAACGTCGCTCCTTCTCCTTCGATACTTTCTGGCGGCGCATGCCCAGCGAGACTTCCTTCTTGTAGATCATTGAGTGAAGGTTCGGTCTTACTCGTCGTTTTGCTCGTTCTTGCGGAGAATCTTTGTGCTGGCGATGCTTTGAAAAAGCATGGTCGATTTTGTGTCGGCTTGACTCTCTACTTTCTTTGAGGTCATTGTCGAACTCAAACTCCTGCACTGCCGTAGTTACGAAAAGATATGGTCGGGAGACCCGACATCTAAGTCGAGATCTTCGCAATAGAGTGGCAAAAGGTGTCCGATGTCGTCGTGGTGCCCTCCGGAATCTTGATTACATCTCTCGATTCTTTGAATGTCTTTCCTGCCCGTTGATAGAGTTCATCAGTTGGTAAATCGGCGTTCGAATCTTCGATTTTGTCGCTGGGGCATGAGAGACAAGCTTTCCCGGCTTTGGAGTTCCGAGTGCTAATTTGTTGGCTTTAATCTTGAGTCCCTCGACTCGGTGGCGCAAACATCCCGAGAGTTCTTTAGCGGTCTTGCATTCACGAACCTGCCGAAATAAGAATCACTAAGAGTGGTCGGTATGGCGTTTACGGCAACACGGTCTAAGTTGTGAAGCTTCTTCTCCTCGGGAGTGAAGAGACTTGTCTTTGGGAATCTTCTTCCCGGTTACCAGTCCTCCTCCTTGAGCTTGGTCACGAGTCACGACACTTTATCAATCATAGGAGCGATAGGTCCATCTTCAAGCGCTTCGATTCATCTTGTCATGGAGGGATGTCGAGATGTGCTTCCATTCGACTCGCCATACCTCCACAATTCTCCCCGAGAACATGGGTACCATCCTAATACACGACATATCGGCCATGAAGAATATAGATATGAATGTAGGTGATATGCGGTGAAAGCGTTTTCCCCAGATCCGTTCGAATAGACCAATCTCAAATATAACAAGAGTAAAAAAGAACTCCAGCTCACGATTCCAATTGTTGGTCCAGAGTGTACGGTCAGGTGTAGAGGGGGGGTGAATACACGATTCGATTTCTCAATTTCGAACTTGAGCAGTCTGATTCGGGATGGTGTGCATGCAGCTTGATTCGGCGAGACTAGACAAGCTGATACGAATCGAGATAAAGGCTAAAATGCGGCTTGCTGGTGAGATGGCTCGCTTCTTGACTAGGTCGAAATTCGGTATCGTTCGGTGAGAGTTCGGTGTGCGGAGTGTGTAGCCCAAGTCAATTTTTTGTGAGAAAGCGTTTTAAGTCTCGGTTCGGTAGATTTAAAAGTTAGGTATCTTTGAGACAGGTTGATTGATTTAAATATGATGTTCGGTATGAATAGTAAAATCAATGCAACGATTAAGAAAGCGATAAGAGACACAGGTTTTTAAAGTGGTTCGAGATATCGCTCAAATCCTACGTCGGCTGTCCCGAATGATCGGGAGAGCTATTTATTATCTGAGTTAGTCTCGGTCAGCTTACCTTGTGGCAAAGCGGCGTCTTGGTTTTATCTTGATCCGTGTCTCGGTTTACAATACTATCAAACTTAAAGTGTTTGACAAACTTCTCCAACGGTGAAGGAGTCCTTATCTGATAAGGATTGGGTTGAAATGTGAACTCCTTGTCTAAGCTATGGATATAACAAGTGAGCTTAGGATTAGAGGGATAAGGAACGAGAATGTAGCTATCCTAGAGCGACGAGCAGTGAGGGTTTAGCTATAGGTTCGTGTCGGTCGCTTGGATACTAGAAGCTTATATCGGTTCGGCTTGGTTCCTTTTGAATTTGGATGTAGTCTTTCGCTTAGGAGATAACTCGGTTGTTTCTTACGGAGGACTTAGTCGTTAATTTCGCTCGTTTGAATGCTTTCTCGTGTTCTAGGCGCGCATTCTCACTCAAATCTTGAATGATCCCTCTTATTTATAGAGCGAGATTGAAATAGATCCGTTGGAGAGCGATCTTCTTCTCTCTCTCTCTTTTTGGTAACAAACGGCTCTTTTGGTGTAGGTAACGAGTGTACTTTCCCACCTTTTTAGGTAAAAGGTTGGTTTGCGGCTTTAGCGGGTGAGAAGACAGCGTGTATGTTTGTCATTCGTTGAGGTGAATGAAGTGGTTGAGGCAGCCTGAAACTTCGAGAGGCGAAGGTGACTTCTCTCTTCCTCGCACATGATAATGCGATTGTCTTTCAAAAGATTGACGAGTCCACGAAGACTACTCTGCGTTCTTTGAGTCGACCTTGTATTCGGTAGATAGGCTGATTTGAGATAAGTCTACTTGAAGATCAGGCTGCGAGTTCGATGAACTACTACTCTGAGTTCGAGTTCAGCCCGACTCTCTCGGTATCTTGCTCTGCTGAGTCAATATCCATGAGTCTTTCGGTATATCTTGCTCTGCTTGAGTCCGGTATCTTGAGTCTTACATGCGAGTGCTGAGCGAATAAGCTGCGAGCGCCTTGACCGGAGCGGAGTGTCTGCGAGTGCGAAACCTCGAGAGACAAATACAAATACAAAGGAATGGTTCACCCAATCGAGATAGGGTTTTGGGATCTTCAAATCTTCTCAGCAGTTCGGAGCACGAGGCTACGAGGCATGATTGATATGGAAGATAAGAGTCATTTCCCACAAGTATGGTCATGCTGAGGATTGAATCATCACCCGACACCTTTGTAGTGTGATAGGAGCCCGTCGGCGAGGGAGTCGGCGAAGATCAACGGAGACGGAGCGGTAACGTTTTGGCTTTGAACTTGATCAAATGAGCCAGTTTGACTTGTAAGAATTTGAGTGACGATATGCCGAGCCGTTTATGCGGGCAGCGTCTAGTTCTTACAGGCCTGGCTTTGAACGTAAATCTTCTACCTACGAGAAGATTTTTAAGTACTCGTTCATTTTCTTCTCCTTGTAACCAGCGGGGCTTATCCCTTCATTTGGTAAACTCAAACTCTCTTCAATTGCTTTACGATAAGGACCTTCCCATACTAGCTGTTGGTCAGAGAGCACGTTCGGGTGTAGAGTGGGGGGGCGAATACACACGAAAGCCGATTTTCTCAACTTAAACACGAACAATCCTTTTCGGGGATAATATCGTCTTGAACAAGTTTTGAGCGGCGATTATAAAGCCATTACAGATCGTATAGCGAGTGGAGCGGCTGCGAGATCCGCTGGGCGGCGGGAGTCGAAGTCGGTATCTTCCAGATAGAGTTGGTAGTGCGGAATAGGAGTAGGCCCAGGTAATTCGGTTGAGTGGAAACGTTTTTATCAAAACGGTTTCGGTTGATTAGTGCGGTCGATTAAGTTTCTTTGAAACTTTGTTGAATGATTTTAAAGGATGTTTTCGGTATGAACGGTAAATCAATGCAACGATTAAAAACGAACACAAGTCATAAAGATTTTTAAAGTGGTTCGGACACAAAAATCCTACGTCCCTTGTCTAGAAAGATCGAGGGAAGCTATTTATTATCTTTGAGATAGTCTCGGTCGGTTCGTTACTTGGACAAAGCAACGATCTTGAGATTTATGCTTGAGCAAGTCTCGGTTTACGGGGTTATCAAACTAAGTGTTTGAAAAACTCTCCAACGAGTGAAGGAGTCCTTTACTGATAAGGATCGGTTCGAAAGTGAACTCCTTCGTCTAAGCTATGGATTTAGTCCTATTGAGCTTAGGTTAGAGGGATAGGGAACAAGGAGAGTTGGCTTCTAGAACGACGAGCATTGAATGTAAACTTTGGGTTCGTGTATCGTCGTTTGGATACTAGAGACTTGAATAGTTCGGTTTAGCTTGGTTCCTATGAGCGAGTTGTAGTCTTTCTCTGGAGATTGCTTCTTCGAACTTCTTGCGGAAGACTTAGACTTTTTGAATTTGCTCGTTTTAATGCTCTGTGAGTTCTTGGTGAGGTTCGTGGGCTTCAAAATTTGATTTATCCCTTTATTTATAGAGAAGAGATTAGGATAGATCCGTTGGAGATGACGATCCTTTGTCTCTCTCTTTTGGGTAGCTAATGGCTCTTTTGAAGTATGGTGGCGGTGTCCTTTCCCTCCATTTTGGAAAGTTGTTGACTTGCGGCTTTAGTAGATATAGGGTATGTGTACGCTTGTCATTGGCGAGGGTTGAGAAAGTGGTTGAGACAGAACGGACTTCAAGGAGATCAGGAGTGACTTCTCTCTTCCTCGTATTGACTCTCTTTGAAATAACTTCAAAGATCTGACGGTCGAGGAAGGCGTGGCCATTTAGAGTCGATCTACGATTCGGTGGCATGCTCTGGCTGAGTTGGCTTTGCTTGAATATCGGCTACGAGTTCGAGGAACTACTCTGGCGAGTTCGGTTCGGCGATTCCATTCGGTATCTTGCTCTGCTCGATTCGATATCGAGTCTTCTACTTACAGTCTTGAGGCGAGATAATCAGCGAGTGCCTGAACCGGAGCGAGTGTGGCAAGGCGAACCCTCGGAGACAAAACATATTACAATGTAATGGTTCACCAATCAATATATATGGTTCACCAATCAATATAGGGTTTTGTGATTTTCAAATCTTCACGAGACTTTTTTGAGCGTGGGGGCTGCGAGTGTATGACACCTTAGAAAGGCGAGTCATTTACCACGAGGCCTCGGTAGAAGGAGCGATGAACAAGGTTCTTGCCCGGCTACGCTAATTGATGATGCCAAAAGGGTGAAAAGAGTAGATGCTGCTCAGCTCGAGCCCTCCTCGAGGCGGATGAAGAACATGATGCGGGCGAGTTCGGCTCGGGGGCGAAGCAAGTAAGGGGAAGCCCCTGCGATGGGCTACCGATGCGGATGTGGGCGAGGTGGCCAAGTTCATTGAAGGCCTACAGGCGAAGAATCGCCACCTCCGCCAAGATATCGACAAAGGCAAGGGTAAGGCCCCTGGTGACCCGGTCATGACGAAGAAACTCGAGTTCGAGGTCGAAGAGGAACAAATAGCTTTTGATGCTAAGGTGGCGAGGGAACTTGAAGAGCAAAATCTTAAGAAGAAGGCTGAAAACCAAGAAGGAAGTACGGTCCGTACTTTAGCGCCCACTCGCACTAGATGCGCTATTCCCCGAAACGGTCCAGGTCTTGGCAAGCTTTGCTCAGCCCCGAAATAGTCCAATCCGAACAGTCCAGACTAACAAGCAAGATGCTCCTAAATCTAAATCCAAATCTTCATCGTCTGCGACTCGGAAGATCAACATGTGCCCTCCACTGTCCCCTCCCAGGAGCGAGAGCTTGAGATGAAGGACATATGGGACACGGTTAAGCGTCCAGCTGGACATGACGGTGAGCCGGGGGAGATTAGAGAAGCTAGGGAACGGATTTGTCTAGGCGATCTAGTGGCCCTCGGGGCAGCGGTGAGAAAGAAGCAAGGGAGCGGATTCCAGTGAAGGACGGAAGTATACCTACTTCTTCTAGGTACTTCGGGGGAGAAGGGAACTAGTCGGTGAAGTAAAGAGGATCATTTTCAAGAGAGCGTGGTGGGTACCGCTCAAATTGAATCGGAAATGGGAGCAGTGAAAGTGGACTTCATCAAAATATTTTATATACTGGAAAGTTGGCAATGAAGATTCTCACGATGCGACACGTTCTTCAAAGACTTTCTAGCGCTGCAAACCCGCCCCCTCCTTGTTGAGATTCGAGACTTTGTTGGATCGATCGGCTAATCGCTTAAGGCGCCTCCGTTCAAGATCTTTCCTCCTCTGCTCACTCATCAAGGCAATCTATGCAAGAAGGAGATCGAAGAAGAGATCAAGGATGCCATCACAAGTAAAGCTACGAACAAAGAAGATCCGAAAGACTTAATGGAGATTAAGGCCACTGAGCAACAATTCGAGAAGAAACTGGTGACCTCTCTTTCTCTGGTCTAGTTCCTAGTGATAGCATGTCTTGTATTGTAACTCTTATCTCATGTATGATATATATCACTTTGAGCCTTGACAACTACTCATTATTTTACGGCTATTATTTTTCTTTCAACACATTGATCACTTCGGTGATAAGATATCACACTTTCACACACTATCGACCACATGAGACTTATATGCTTATCTACCTTAAGATTATTTCCCTGCGATTATTTATCTTTGCTACGATCTTCTCACGATACCTTGCTAGTACTTAGGGGAAGGGCTCTTATATATGAATAGGGAAATTGTTTCTTAGGGGGAACTTGCTTTATTGGGATACATGTTTTTAGATATTGTTAGGGCTGAATTTACTTAGATGATTAGCTACGATTATCTTTAGTTGTATCGCCACGATATCTCTTTAATGTGTTAACTTGCTTTTTAGCTACGAGACTTTTCGGTAGAATCTCGATATCTTGGGTATGCTTTATAACTATGTCGATAGTATTAAGTTACGTAACTTATGATACATCCGACAATGCGTAATTGTGTTAATATGATGTGGCCCTATCTGTTGCTTGATAGCATAAGACAACTACGATATCTTCTTACATATGATTGCTCTAATTCTTTCTTTTCATTATTTAGTAATCTTAGATATGTTGGTGGAGCACTCCTTGTAATAGATCTTTACTCGGTGCGTGGTAGCTCTTAACCTTAGCATGTTTCTTTGATAGAAGAAGTAAAAGTTTCGGCATCATCAAATAGGGAAATTATTGGGATGAAGATTGAGTTGATCATATTTATAGATTTGAAGATCCCAAAACCCCCAGGCTGAATGATGAACCTTCATTCTTCTAATAGCTTAGTTTGAGTTCGGCATGTTAGGAACTCGGTAAGCTAGAGTTCGGTAGCTACGAGTTCGGTAGAAGACCTTGCACTCAGGCGATGGACTTAGGATCGAAGAAGTTAGTTGGTCGGCCGACCTGGCAGCGAATACGCATAGGAATTCATGCCCGTGCATGAATACTCATAAGAACGTCGGTAGGAAGTCACTTGATTGAAGGTCAGAGGATTCGAGAGGAAGTCGGCCACGATGTTTGACGAGTCTCACCTACCCGATCTACGTCGACTAATAGGGAGCCAACAACGCTTTATCTTTTCGACAAAAAGCTGCTCCTAGGCGAAAAGAGGTGTATCTCTACGTGCACCTACTCATCAACGTTCAAATTTGAAGGAGCTATTTTCCTTGTCGTTTTGACACGTGGCTAGACCTCTCTCCTACGGATCTATTCCCAATCGGCGACTATATAAGAGGAGAATCTTCATGCGAGAAACAACACGGGGAACCAAAGCTATCAAAGCACGAAAAATCTTAACACTTAAGCGAAGAATCCGGTGAAGAACTAGCATTCATAGAAGAACCTTTTAGTTCATCACATAGAGTTATCCTTGTTCCCCTTCTCTTATCTAAGCGAGCTTAAGAAACCCCTAGGAAGTTCACATTCTTGTGAATCATTTTTTTTGTAAGAACTTCCTCATAGTTGGAGAAGCCTCAAACTCTTTAAGTTTGAAACCACTTGTAAAGTCACTACGACTATAAGTAGAGAATGCATCACGTGAGCAGGATCATCGAGAACTTGCTCGGTATAAGCATCAAGTTCGTATACTGTCTTGATAAGCGGATCCGCGAGACTTGCTCGGTATAAATATATCAAGTATCTGCTACGGTCGGGGACGGTGGACGAAGGACCCGGTGTGTTCGAACCACTTTAAAAATCGGTTGTGTTGATTTCTTGCTTTCCTTAGCTTGATCATATTGCATTAAAAGCGTATTTCATCGAACTTAGCATAAAGCGGTTTTCCATCCGAGGCGTTTAATAGGGCTACACTTCCGCACACAACTTTGATGCGAGCATTGTTCAGCGGCTCGAAGTCGGTAGAGGTGAACTTCAGTAGAAGAAATCCTTGCCCACACTATACGAAAGCGTATCGGCTATCGACTTAGTTCGGTAGCAAACTTAGCTAGAGCTGACTTTCACGTTTGAGAAAGAAGCTATATTCGGGTGTATTCACCCCGCCCCTACACACGAACCACGTCTCGGGACCAACAATTTCTTCATCGACCCGAGTTCCTTGATCTTTGAGTTCTTCTAGGCGACATCATATATTCTACTATACATATATACTGCTTGAACTCCAGCTAGCCTGCGAGTTCCTAACATCTTGAACTTCAACTAAGCTATTACGTTATATAAGGCTCATCATTCGGCTATGGTTTTCGTATCTTCAAATATTATCATCTTTGAATCTCATACCCAACATGTGCGATCTAGGAGGCGTCCGCTTTGACAATCCTAGCCCTCGCGTTCTTATAAACGCATAGTCATGTACTCGATTCAAAATTGAGAGAGGGCATGCATGGATTACAGGTATCAAGGTGTAAGATCATGCGGTTTCCATACTCCATTTGCTCTGGAAAGGCCGAAGACAAATCGAGTCAACAAGAGATAAATTACTCAAGTTGAAGTTGTCCTCCAAAATTGGCATCGTGATCATGGACACATAGTCGGATCTTACTCCTCTGGCTTGGCAATTCCTCATGTAAACTTTCATGCCCGATTAACGCCGCCATGATAGTTAAGTGGTGGTGGTGGTTGTTGAACTTCAAGAAAAGGCAACCACTTATAAAAATCTTCGGGCGGACGAGGCGGCGGGTTTGATGATGAAGTAATATCCGGATGAGGCGCACGAGGATTCCATGCCTAGATCGGCATTGTGGAGATGGCGGTGGAGTTGGCTCGGGCGTTGGACTAGGAGTAGGCTCAGAAGTCGGCGGGGGCATCGGTTCTCATGGCGGTTCAACGAGAGAGTGTTGGATGTGCATTGCCGCATTGCTTTTCAACCGTCTCAGTGGTGGTTTTGGCGGAGAAGATAACTACTGTTGCAAAGTGCGACCCGCTTCCTTGTACCTTCGGTAGTGAATTGCGGGCTTCATACGTAAAGGTCGGTGGTGGTGAAGGTTCGGGTTCCGTGAAGCGAAACTTGGCAAAGATGGATGGCTCCATGACTAGAGCGAGCGGTGTTACGTCGGTTCGTGGAGTACCAAAGACGACGGCGACGGAGAAGGTGGATCTCTTCCTTGGAGTCATGGAGTTGGAGGCTGGTTGTGTAGGAGAAAGGTGGTGGAAAATTTATAACTTCCTGAGAGAGGAAGTAGTGGGCGGCGCGTGTGGGGGAAGAAAGGGAATTGAATAATGTCAAGTGGTAGGGTTTTGGTCCCCTACGTCCTTATATAGAGGTGGAATTTGCAATTAAGTCCTTCCTCTTACGTAGTTGAAAGATATGGTCCTTACTCCCTTTCAATTGAGCCCCCATCTTCTCCTCGACTTCGAGTGGACCTCAAATATCGTCCTTCCATGCAATTAAGTCCTCAAAGTTCTCTTCTCTTCGTCTTTGCCCCTCAGAATTCCATCTCCTTACACTTTAGTCTGAATTTCATACTTAGCCAAAAATCTAAAAAAGAAAAGAAAAAACACCGGCGTAAAATCAAACTAAAAACACAAAATCAAAAGAAAGCGACATAAATAAAAACACGGGTTGCCTCCCGATAGTGCCTCTCCTTAGTGTCTTTGGCTAGACCTCCTCTTCAAAGATCCAAACATAAGAGGGAACGGACAAGCCTTTCTCGTCCACATCATCCATCATTGCGGCGGCATAACAAATTTTGAGGCGATGCGTTGCCGGTGAAAATATCATTGGAGTCGAGCTTACGTATCACTCTTTGCTCCACTTGGCCGGATAGACGCACCCCAGTGGACCTATCCATCTTGAGCGGAGCTTTCAGAGCATGATGCGTAGGCGAGATTGGTAAAGTCTTACAAGGTGACCCTTCAAAAGTCTTATAATAAATAGCTTTATCATGCCGCGTCTTGGTGCGATCTTTATACATCATTGCCGCATCATAGGATTCCAATCGGATTTCTTCAAGCTCTTGAAGCTGATATTTCCTCTCCTTAGAACTTTCGATCAAGTCCGAATTGACTTTACTGTACCGCCCGGCGGGCTTTGTGTTCAGTTTGCACAAGCTAGTGACATAATTTACGAAAATTAATCTAAACGGAGACATTCGAGTGGAGTTTTATAGGCTATCCGATAAGCCCGTAAGGTGTCATCTTACCTCATACTCCAATCTTTATGTGATGGATTGGCCGTTTTCTCCAAAATAGACATCAATTCTCGATTTGATACTTGACTTGCTCATTCGATTGGGGATGGTAAGCGATAGAAATTCGATGGGCTACTACATACTTATTTATCAATGACTCGATGGTGCGATTGAAGAAATGAGCTCTGTGATCATTATTATGGCCTTAGGTACGCTGAAACGCAAAGATGTTAGTTCGAAGAAATCTTGCCCACAACTTTAGAGTAATTAGTTTTTGTAGCCTTTACCTTAACCCGTTTAGAAACATAATCAACGACAAGTAAAATGTACACATTATCCTTTGAATTAGGAAACGGGCCTATGAAGTCCATTACCCCGTGCATCAAATATCTCACAACATATTAAAGGCTTTGGGCATTTCATCCCTTCATGGATATATTCTGGTCGTTTGGCAACATGCACATGAATTACAATAATTATAGACGTCGAGGTTAATGCTCGGCCAAAATGATCCCGCATCCGACATATTCCTTGCGGTTCGTTTTGGTCTAAAAGTGTCCCTCCGTAAGCGGATGAGTGACAATGGAATAGGATGTCGCCTTGCTCTTCTTACGGAATGCATCTTCTTATCACTTCATCTACAATCTTTTTCGAAAGGATTGGAGAGTCCCAAAACTCTTTTGCTTACACTCGCTCTTCAAATTTTCTTGTTGGACGTGAGTGAACTCGGGTGGAAGTTGCTTAAAAGCTCAAGTAATTCACTATGTTGGGAAACCGTGGTAATTTAGAAATCTTACCCACAACCTTAAGCCGTTACAGTACAGAAAATCATCTTGGTTGGGCGGCTTAGACACTTCCTGGACTCCATTTGCAAGCCATTGTGCGGGTAAAGGCTTAGCGAGGTTGGAAGCGAGTCTGCGGAATAGCATATAAGTGCTCTTCGGGGAAAAGTCTCCTTGATTGGGTCTCCATCGTCTTTTTGACTTAATTTGTCAAGTGGTCCCCCACATGGTTTTTGACTCCCTTCTTATCCTATACCTCCCAATCGAAATCTTATAAGAGTAGAATGCGTCGGATAAGTCTTTTTTCATTCTTTCTTAGCAAGGAGGTGATGATCGGTATACTCGATGATCTTGAGCTAGGTAAATAAGAGGGATACTTGTCAAAGGCAAAAATGATAGCTAATAGCTCCTTCTACAGGGTGGAATAGTTGCGTTGAGAAATTGGGTTTAACGTCTTTGGCGTCTTTGACACGTCGGAAACATCGCACATAATCTCGAGCGACTTGTTCCAATCGGGATTGCATCGCCGAAGTTATTGTAAGTTTGTCTTTAAGGAGGGTGAAGGTATTCTTACACTTAGCATTGAAATCAAACTCGATATCTTGTTGAAGTAGCCTCGTTAATGGTTGAGTGATCTTCGCGAAAATATTTTATGAAACGCCGATAGAAATCGGTGTGCCCTAGAAAACCACGAACTTCCTTTGGAGTAGTCGGATATGGAAACTTTGCGGTGGACTCCATTTTAGCCTTGTCAACTTTGATTCTTCTTCTTGAAACTACGTGACCGAGGCCACGATACCTTCGATCACCATAAAATGGCATTTTTCGTAGTTAACACCAAGTTCTCTACGTGGCGGGATAGAACTTAGTCTAGGTTCTTCAAGCACGAAGTGTAAGAGTTACCATAGACGGTGAAGTAATCCCATGAAGACCTCCATGTA
The DNA here is from genome assembly GCA_028984105.1 of Lavandula angustifolia. Lineage (NCBI taxonomy): Eukaryota > Viridiplantae > Streptophyta > Magnoliopsida > Lamiales > Lamiaceae > Lavandula > Lavandula angustifolia. The sequence continues at coordinate 11,942,282 of CM054819.1, read as the reverse complement.
ATTCTTGATAAGGTCGAGAATATGCTCATCATACACCTTTGAAAGGTGCGAGGTCTCGTTACATAATCCAAGCGACATTCGGCCAGGTAGGCGAGCGTTCCGTAAGGGAATGTAAACATTGTCTTGTCTTGATCTTCATCTCGGACGTGGATTTGGAAATAGCGGGTATATCCATCTAAGGTACTCAAATAGACAAGCCTCACAAATCTCTCGAGCATTTGATCGATAAAGGAAGCGGGAAATGATCCTTGTGTGTTCTTTGCGTTGAGCTTCCTATAATCGATGCACATGCGCCGTCCCATCACTAAGCGTACAGAGCTAATTCATTCTTCTCATTCTCGACAACTTGGAATCGAACTTCTTTCGCCTAGCGTGGACGGGACTTATCCATTTATTATGCGATATGGGATAGATAGTTCCCATAGATAAGAGCTTTAATACCTCTTTAAGCATGACCTCCCTCATGTTTGGATTGAGTTTTCTTTGATGGTCTCGAAAAGGCTTGCTATCAGGCTCCATTGGAATAGAATCTTTGGAAAATGTTGGGACTTAGGCGGTAATGTCGGCTAAAGTCCATGCTATGGCCTTCTTATGCTTCTTCAAAATCTCCAACAACGTATTTTCTTGATTTTCATCAAGTTCTTTATTAATGATGATGGGCGGCATCTCATTATCTTCGAATAGGTATATTTCGAGATGTGTTGGAAGTTGTTTAAGTTCCAACTTCGGCACCCTATGATGATCGATGGCTGCGACTTTTCAAAAAGAGTCTTGTACAGGCGGTTGGGACATATGGCGATAGTCGCCGGTTTTGGAGTTGCGTATAAGGCCGAGATGCTTTCTCACGATCTCCCTCGTCCTCATATCCTCGAGATTTGATTCGGTCGGCTATTGAGTTAAGGTGACATCCATGTTATCTTGCATCACATACGTCTCAAGATATTCTTGGGCAAAGCTTTCAATGGAGTTAGTAGATAAAACATTTTCATTTTCATGATCAAAGGGCGTCTTAAGTGCTTTGGCAATGTGATTAACATATATTTCATTATAGTGTGAAACACTCCATAGGCCCCTCATTTTATATTAATTATTGCCTTCATAGTTTCTAAGAATGGTCTACCCTAATGAAACATCCGTAGTACCCTCGACTTGCCTATCATTAATGTACATAACACGAGAAATCTATTGGATAGACAAAATTGTTAATTGTGAACAAAATGTTTTCGGAGTAAACTTAGGGGCAATGCATGACCTATCCAGCTAATTGAATTATCAACTTTGTTGGGATGAGATTCGGTATTATAAGATTTGAAAATTCCAAAACATAGCTGAATAATGAGCCTTATATAGTGTAATAGCTTAGTTGAGTTCGGCATGTTAGGAACTCGGTAGGCTAGCAAGAGTTGATAGTTAATAGATTGGTAGAGCATATGTCGTTCGGTAGGAAGAACTTCGACATCGGGAACTCGGTTGGGAATGTTATAACCCAGCTGAATGCATGCAAGGAATTCAAGCCACGCCTGAGAATATCTCGGAAGAATGTTATTCGGTAAATGGTTCGAGGAATCGAGAGGAAGTCGGCTCGGCATGCTCTTGGAGTTTGAACAAACCTCATCTATTCTTTAACCTCGACCCGATGAGAAGTCGCTAGTATTGTACACCTGCTCGACGTAAATGCTGCTTCCTTGAGTGAAAAAGAGGGAATCTCTACGGTAATATTCAAAATGAGGATGGTACTTTTTTCTTATCGTTTTCGACACGTGTCTACACTTTCGGGTTGCTACGATTACGAAGGACTTGTGTTGAGACTCGGGGAGGGAGATAAACTCTCGATGGCCAAGTCTCGGCATCAAGAAGATCGAGATCTCGGTTCGGACCAAGGACTTAACTCGAGAAAGATGCTGGGCGAGTATATTGAAGCAAACTCTCGGACTTGCGGACCGAGGCACGACCTTATTTGAAGAAATATCTATGCGGTGTGGAACTTCGGTGAACACGAAGCTTGTTTGTTAGCGAAGAACGACAACCGAAGGGGGTGGGCGTGGCACGAGGAGACTCATCCGTCTCAGCTTCAAGATGCTCAACATACTAGCGACAAACAATCTAGGAAGAGGAATTGCTCCGAATGAAGTATTCGGCAAAAGGCACTCGGTGTGAAGCATGCGAAGGGAAAGCAAACAAGGAATCAAAATCCACTGTTTCATCTCCTTCCGGCGATGGAATCCTTGAGCGCTACATATGGATTTGTTCGGTCCGGTCTCTCCGGTGACGATCGGAGGCGAGAAATATGCTTTAGTGGTCATCGATGACTACTCGCGCTATACTTGGTTCATATTCATTGCCGACAAATGGAAAGTCAAAACGAGTTACAAGGCTTACGAAAAGGCTCGGTGTCGAGAAGAACACCAAAATTGTCAAAATCCGTTCGATAGAGGAGGCGAGTTCCTTAATTCTATGATAGAGGAGTTACGCAAGCGAAGGAATAGAGCATGAGGCATCGGTTGCTCGCACACCTCGGCAAAATGGAGTTCTTTGAACGAAAGAAACGAGAACTCTCAAAGAAGCGGCTAGAACTCTACTCGTAGACTCGGGACTCCCGGCCGAGTGCAGGCGAAGCCGCGTCTTGCTTGTTACACTTCGAGAACCCGTCTCTGCGACAAAGCAACATAAGAGAACACCATATGAACTATGGAATGGCGGGAAATCTTCTCTATCCTATTTCCATATTTTTGGGTGCTCGTGCTTTATCCACAATAATGGGAAAGATCGGTGAAAACTTTTGATAGCAAGTCGAATCGGGGAGTATTCATAGGATACTCTCGGGTCGAGCAAAGCTTTCGAGTATTCAACTATCGAACCCTTTGCGTGGAGGAAAGCCCTCATGTTGTTTTTAATGAGTTTGCTGCGAAGGCGGGAGCGATAACTCTAGTACGAATACGAGGACATCGGTAAGCGGCTACGGGATCTAAGCTTTAAAAGACAAAGTCGAAAAGATCCGGCTTTGTTGGGATGATGATTCGAGATGAGAGAAGCGAAGACAAGTCTGCTTGAATCTCAACCAATAGTAAATGTAAGCGGCGATTGATTCTCTGAGCGAGAATCAATCCCAGGGTAACTCGGTCGATGAAGAAACCCGAGGTAGCGAGACCTCTGCGAGAATAACAACTCGGGGGGAACATTTATTAATATTCTGAGCTGAATGCCCCACGAACTGGTGACTCGGTAGATCACACTCTCATTCTTGAAATGCTTCAATCTCGAGAATAGTACAACTAAAATGCCTAACTCGCCATGACTATACGTGTTGAACAAATTTCGGATGAAGAAGCTGAAACATCGTAGATCGTGGCTGGGCGCTCACACTGCGTCCGATTATTGGAGATCCCTCGGCAAGAGTAAAGGCAAGATCCAGTTACATCGGGAGAAAGCGCCTTATATTCACACTTCTTGTCTCTTGACGAACCTAAGACGATTGAGGATGCACTAAAAGATCTTGGCCCGGATCATAGCTATGCGAAGGAGCTGAATCGGTTCACAGAAATGACGTTTGGGAGCTTGTTGATAGACCCCGGTCATCAACATGTTATTGGAACAAAATGGGTCTTCAAGAACAAGCGGAATGAAAACAACGTCATAGTAAGGAACAAAGCAAGACTCGTGGCAAAAGCTACTTTTGTTAAGGCGGGGAATAGATTTCGATGAGACTTTCGCTCCGATTTGCAAGGTTGGAGCGGCAATTAGACTATTCATGGCCTACACTGACACATCAAAGATTTAGAGTCTATCAAATGGATGTGAAGTCTGCGTTCCGAGCGGCGTGCGAAAGAAGAAGTCTACGTGGAACAACGGCCGGCTTTCGGCGGGGACATCGGGGTTTATAGACTCCAAAAAAGGCTCTGTATGGGTTAAAACAAGCACCCGGGGCTTGGTACGATACCCTATCGAGTTTCTTCTTGAGAAATGTTTTTGAAAGGCGCGGTGGAGCCGCACTCTATTCGGCATTCGGCGGAAGACGATCTACTACTTGTGCGAAATCTATGTAGATGACATTATATTTGGATCTAAGAATGTCATCATGTGCCGACAATTTGAAAACATGATGAAGGACATATTCGAGATGTCGATGATGGGAGAAATGAACTACTTCCTCGGTTTCCAAGTCAAGCAATGCGAAAAAGGGGACGTTCATTAATCAAAGCAAATACTGCTTTGGAGACCTCATCAAAAGATTCGGTTGCACATCGGGCAAACCTATCAAGATCCGATGAACACAAACATGAAAATTGATCTTGATAAGGAGGGAGTATCGATATGGCCCAAGCGAATTTCGTCTTTATAATTGGTTCTTTATTATATTTACGACTACTCGTCGACATAACTTATACGCAGGTGTACGTGCTCGATTTCGGGCGAATCCAAGCGAGTCACATGGACTCGGCAAAGAAGATTCTCACGCTATCTCGGAGGAACACGACGTGGGTTTATGATATCCGGTGATGATAATATAGAACTAGCTGGTTACTACGATGCGACTATGGAGGGTGTAGAATTGGCCAGAAAGTCAACTTCGGGGAACGTGTCGGTTCCTTGGCGAAAGGCGATCTCATGGTTTTCAAAGAAATAACACTCGGTAGCCGCGTCGACTCACTGGCTGAATACATAGGCTGCCAGGAAGTTCTTTGCGCCCAAATCCTTTGGGCTGAGACGGTAGCTACGAGACTATGACGTCATTCGGGAATGAAGTGCCCGATCTTACTGCGGCGAGTACCGGTGCCATTGCAATCACTCGAGAACCACGTACTTAACACAGATGCAAGCACGTGGACATCGAGACGTCACTTCATTCGTGACCGTGTCGAAAAGAAGGATATCGGGATGGAAAAAGATCCCATCTCCCCGACCATCAAAAAGGCTGCTATGCGACCAAGCCTCTGGGCGAATCAGTTCGAGAGAACTTTCGGTAGAGCTAGGTCTGCTGCTGGACCCCTGCGACTCCGGTCGGTAAGAGGTTTCAAGAGATGAGCATTCGATGAGGGGCGATGTTCACTCTCGATGCGAGTAAATTCGATGCGTAGAGACTCGGCAACCATCTACACGAGGTATCGATTGACTACGATGTTCGGCTAACGGGTTTGTGTATCTCTACTCGGTAGTAACTAATAGAAGCGTAATATGCATTTATTGCTCGGAATCGGCATCGTATTTAATATCTCAAGGATTGTCACTTAATATTAACGAGTTACATTTAATGCGCGACATTCCATGCATAAGTATGATGAACTACGCCACGCATTTAATGCATGTCGTATCATAGTTACTACTTAGGCAAGTTACAGGCTGGCTTTTGACTTAGGCGGCTTTGTGATCATTACTATAATATACTATTTAATATTGATCGTTCATCTCTTAAAGCGAAGTTTAAACTCGGCCGTTGATCGATAGCTATTCATCTTCACGTAGATATATATATTTTCGATCATATCTTAGAAACCGCCATTAGCATACTTTACTCCAGAAAAATGTGAGATCTTTCTAGCAAACCTACTTGCATATTTCTTAAACGCTCGAGTTTTCATTGGTATGATTATTAGATGCATCACGATAACCTTCTTTTTCCGGCATCGGTATACTAAGCATTTTATCTAACTTGATCCGACAAATTCTTCTTGTAGCGAGATATAATGGGAGTTCAAAGCGTCTCGGTAACCGCTCCCTCAAACATGAAGGAGATTCTTGAAAAAGCCAGGTATGCAGTGCGAACCGGTTATGGAGTTCGGTGCGTGTGATACGGACTACATGGAAGAGATCTTCGACGCTCTTCGGGCGTACGGGGCTGGAGGGATTTCTCTCCAAGAAGCCGGCGTTCTTCCTTCCCGAGACAAGTTCTTTGAGATCTACCTAAACTCAGAGCTCGGTAGGCTGCCGACATCATTGGGAGATTCCTTTGTCCATACAATCGGCGAAGCTACTTTGCGAATAAAGCGAGATTTCAATTAAAGAAGCTCACGAGGATAAGCTTCAACCTACAGGGCGAAGGTGTCGGCCACGGTTGGGTACAACGATGATATGGTGGATGACTACCTATCGATATACTCGGGAAGCCCAGCTGCGTTGAGCTGCCTTCCCTAAGAGCGTATCTTTGCCTCGGTACGCGCTCTAGCGTACATTCTTACGCTTTGGCGAGCGAGTGGCTCGTTCGATCAGAGTCTCGAGGCCCAGAATCAGGCGATGATGGAAATTTATGACCAAGTCAAGATCAAGCCCGGACTTAATTCTTTTCAGTGAATTCATGGTCCGACTGCGAAATTTGACAAAGCCTCCTACTGGTGGCGCGAAAGCGGAAGCTTCACGTATGGTGCAGGCATGCTGTAATGATTGAGGACTTCTACGGAGATGACAAATTACGTACGGCGACAAGACTTATTTTAACGTAAAGAAGGTCGGGTTCCAAAACGGGCGGCAGCCCTTCGGCGGAATAGGGATAGGGCCCTCGGCTCGGCGAACGACGCCTCGGAAGAACACGCCCGACTAAGAAGCGGTCTCCTGAGGCCAAAATTCCTAAGGCCCGGCAAAGCGGCGGGAAATCTATTCCAGTCGTGCCCTACGGAAAGCAGAGGAAGTCCCGGAAGGCGCTTGCTTGAGCAGACTCGACGGCCAATGCGGTGGTTGATGAGTGGAAGTCCTCAAAAAAGATTCGATCGGTGGAGAGGGCCGTCTCCAGCTTGAACGAGCGATAGAAGTGGACCCAGGGTTCCAACGAAGCGGTCGAGTGGTGGTGGAAACCACAGGACGGCCCCTTGGACGTTCCACCACTCGGCGATGCACGCCTGGCGAGAAACGGGCGTCTCCGATAGACATTGAAGATTCGGAGACGGTGTACGAATAGGAATGCTGTCGGAATGGAAGCTTCGGCTATCCTATCTCAAGCATTAGGGAGATTCTGAGCATATCTAGGAGATTTCGGCCACCACGATCCGGTGACTATTGTCAAACAGGCCGGAGTCCGTATGCTTCTAAGGTTCGGGGAGTGGCCCGTCGGCTACGCCTCATTCTTCACTACACTGCCGAGCAACTACATGAAGAGGAGCTAATCATAAGGGGCGAGATAGGCTACTCAAAGCTGCGCGACCTTGGCACTCTACGGAGGACCTAAGGGAAGCAATGCGGCCTGGCGAATGACCATCGGCGGGTCGGCCGGCTCGGCTCCTTCGGATGGGTCGACCACGATGAGTGGGACCCGCCCCGTGATTCGAGCCACGAGAAGCGATGAGGGAACTCGCTAGGACAAGGATACCTCTACTCGGGGCCCGAGCTTCCTCTCACAATCCTTGCTCCTGAGAAGTCGGCGGGTGCCCCCGAGCAACTCTTACTTGAATCTAAGTTGAAGTAGCGCCCGGCCCAGGCCGACGATCGAGCGATGGCGAAGGCTCTTAGAAGCGAAAGGACACGAGCCGTGCCCTTGCCCAGCAGTCCACAAAGTGTGGAAAGAGGCGCCCAAGCCGCTAGCGCGAGTCGGGGCGAGGACCTCGGTGACATCATCGGCCGCCTGCGATATCGCCACCATTCTATCGAAGCGGCTAGCGAGAAAGGCTGAGGTGATACTCGGCTCGGAGGCGATCCGGGGAGGGACGAGGCCACACTTCTTGCGAGAATTTAAGGCTTCTCGGTCCTCCCACGCCCAGAGTCGATCGCGGCCGTATCTCGGGCCCGATGAGCTCGGACTCGCTTCTATCCGGGAAGGCCTTGGAAGATACGGTTGACCAGGCTGAACCGGTTCAAGGCGGCGACTAATCCTTCTCACTCGGCACTACAAGAATGAACTAATCATTGAGAAGAATAGAGCTCCACGAGGCGGCCCGACCAAGATCCATTCTAGACTCGGCGACACAGTCGGCCTCCTGCAAAAGCTTTGAACAATAAAGTATACATTCCCGACCCGGCTCTTTCTTGATGCCAAGGGGAAAAGAGACCCCAGACTCTTTGCATCAAAGAAGCCGTAGGAAGATAAGTCCCAGGGGGAGAAAGCTCAAAAGGCCGAGGAGCGAGTGCGAAGCCTTCAAAAAGACAAGGTCGGTAGAAGGAGCAAGCTCGGTTCGAGACAAGCTGCTCCCTACTTGAACCTGCTGGTGAGGCCCGGGGTGTCTCGGGTGGAATCTCGGTAGGGCGGCCCAAGCGGCTCGGGAACTAGGGAACAAGCAGCTCGGGCGACCCGAGCCCCTACGGACATAATCAAAGAGGTTGCTTTAGGTATCTTTGAGGAGGAGGATTCGGAAGAGGAAGAGGCACCTCTCCCGCCTCCGAGTAGAAGGCAAAGCGAGAAGATCTTAAAGCTCCCGACCCCTCCCTCCCAGAAAACTAAGAGGTATATCGGTAAGGAGGAGGAGGCTCAAATAGCAGCCGATAAAAGGTTGGCTAGGGAGATAGTCGAAGGCTGAAGCGACCCGACAAACTAAAGCGCAAAAAGGAAAGACAAAGGCTCCGGCTCGCGGCGGAAAGAAGTCAACAACGACTAGGTTGCCTCCCGAAGCGATAAGTGAAGATGATGATGATAGGGAGAAGCGACAACAACGAAGGATACTCTAGAAGCGGGGCACATCTAAAGAAAATCAAGTACCCCTGCGACTCGGAAGATCGATCGCCTCACAAGCCCTCCTACACAAATACAAAAGAACGGGATCTTTGAGATAGAAGCCATCTTTGCTCGAGATGGATCGATACATGCGAGAGGAGAAGAGGCGAGACGGTTGAGGCTGCCGAGAGAGAGAATCCATATGGCGAGACTTAGAAGTACTCAAAGTCGAGGCGAACAAGAAGCCGAGATTGAGGGTTCCTTCCAAGGCGACATTCCATACGGGTATAGGAAAATCGGGGAAACCAACGAGATACGAAGATACATAGATGGCCAGGGCGTGAGTGGATACCATCTCGGTACACTCGAGAAATGGGAGTTGCGAAGATAGAGTTCATCAAGAGGAATTATTTACGGAGAGTGCAGTCGAGACAAGGCAAAGGTTGATGCCCATGTTGAATGGATGATGAGGGCGGAGCGACCTATATGCTTACATGCGAGAAAGGTTTGTGAAAGAGAATATTGAAGTCAGAGTCCACGAACCCGAGAATTTTGCCACCACCTAGAAGACTTGATGATTCCATTCATTATGGTGTGATTGAAAAGGAAGTAAAAGATGTTGCGAGCCGAGATCGCTCGAAGAAGGCGAGCCCAGAGACTTTCTTTGAATTTACGAAGGCGAGGAAGTTTACTTACGGGGATGTATGGGCGCCCCTTCCTAGAGACTCGTCGCAAGATTTCAAGGATAGGATCAAGCGGTACAAGCGTTCCTAGCTCTTAGATTCTCCTTTAACTTTCCTAGCTTAGAAAGAGATGTAATGTCTTGAACCTTCTCACATTATATATATATCTCTTCTTTTGGCTTCGACAATATCTTATTATCTATATAAGCTATGTTACTGTTTTATGCTTAACATTGAGAATCCTGAAGTGATTCTTGACTCACACACCTATTTGTGTATATTCTTTGTCGATGTAGTTGCTTAGTTTCGATAGAAGCTATTTGTAGGAATTACTTCCTTGTAATGAAGGGAAATTGTTAAGACGAGTGGGATATGCTTAGTCTCTTTATTCGACTCCTGCTCTGCTCCCTTGATAGTCCAGAACTTGAAGAACAACTCCGTGAACCTACTTGTAAAATTGTAAGGAGCTATGTTTACGAGTAGTTTAGTGTTAGTTAGCATAGATGGTGTTAGGTTTTGGCATCATCAAATAGGGGAAATTGTTAGGTGATGATTCTATCCTCAGCCTTTGTAATACTTAGTGGGAAATGATTCTATCTTCCCGTCTTGATACGCGCTCGGTAGGCTTATGCTCGAGTGAATCTATGAAGATTTGAAGATCCCAAAACCCTATCTTGATTGGTGAACCATTTCGTTGTAATTGTTTGTCTCGACGGTTCGAGACTTAGTAGACACTCTGCTCCAGTTCGGGCGTTCGGTAGATTCTCGGCCTCGGCACCAGATGTAGAAGACTCGGTAAATGCTTGGACTCGGCGGGAGCGGTATGCGAATAGAGTCGGTAAGGCCCGAACTCGGCGGGAGTAGTTCACTATACTCGAGCTGATCTTGATAAAGTCATCTCGGCATATTTGCTGCGGAATCGAAGATCGAGACTCGGCCAATGGCGGAGACGGTCTTACGGCCGTCGAGATCTTTGAATGACAATCAGCATAGTCAAATACGAGGAAGAGAAGTCGACTTCGGTATGCCTCGAAGTTTGTTACTTGTCTCAGCTGCTTTGTAAACCTCGGCGAATGATAGCGAGACACATGTCCCATACCTACTAAAGGTTTGCATGTCCTCGAAGTTTGTTACGTCTCGACTTTCCGAGAAAAAGGGGGAAAGGACAATTTGTCGCTCTACTTGAAAGAGCCGTTTGCTACCAAAGAGAGAGAGTAAGGGATGATGCGTCTCAGACGGATCTTTCTAAGACTTCTTCTCCCATAAATAGAGGATCATTCAAAATTTGAAGCTTATGGGATAACACGAGAACACGAGCATTCTAGGCGAAGCAAAGCAGAAAAGCCCTAAGTCTTACTGCAAGAACTCGAAGAATATTTCTCAGCGAAAGACTACAATCTAGCTCTTAGGGAACCAAGCTGAACCGATATACAAGCCTCTAGTATCCAAACGTCATTACATGAACTTAAAGCTTAACTCGGTTGTTCGTCATTCTAGAAGCAACACTCTCGTTCCCTATCCCTACAACCTTACAAGCTCGATCGTTTATATCCGTAGCTTAGACGAAGGAGTTCATCCTTGAACACGATCCTTATTGTAAAGGACTCCTTCATAGTTGGAGAGTTAGTCAACGCTTGAGTTTGATACCTTTGTAAGCGAGACTTGCTCGGTACAAATTTCAAGACGCGGCTTTGTCACGTGTACAAGGCGGCGGAGTAACTCGGTATAATAAATAGCACCTCGATCTTTTGGGGCCGGTGGACGTAGGATCTTGTGTATCCGAACCACTTTAAAAATCTCGGTGTCTCTCGCTTGTTCTCTTATTCTTGTTGCATTGATTTTAGCTGTTCATACGAAAATTATCCTTTAAAATCATTCAACTAAGTTTCGGCGATCTTAGCTTGCTTATTCTTACGGCCGAAAGCTGTTTTGATAAAAGCGTTTTCCACTCAACTATTTTGGGCCTACACATTTCCTTTGCTTGAACTCCAGCGAAGATGCGGGTCGGCTCGGTCGGTTAGCGGGTCTCGGTAGAGTCGGTATCTCTTTACCTAACACGATTGAGAATAGGCTATGCAGTCCGAATTCATTCGATGCGACACCATCCGAATAGAATTTGTTCGTGTTTCAAGTTGAGAAATCGGTTTGGGTGTATTCATCCCCCCTCCTCTACACGACGTGCTCTCGGGACCAGACAAGTAGCGATGTAATTACTGAAGTTGAATACTTGGTTGCAGAAAGTTCTTTGCGCCCAAATCCTTTGGTTGAGGCGGCTACGTGACTATAACGTTATTCATAATGAAGTGTCGATCTTCTCGACCACTCCGGTACCATTGCAATTACTCGAGAATCATGTTCTTCATACTAGATACAAGCACGTGGACATCGAGACACCACTTCATTCGTAACCATATCAAAAGAAGGATATCGGGAATGGAGAAGATACATGCCTATCGCGACCATCAAAGGGCGACATTCGACCAAGCCTCTCGGCGAAGCCGGATTTAGAGAACTTTCGGTAGAGCTAGGTCTGCTTTGGACCCTCTTGACTCGCGTCGGTAAGTGGATTCGAGGAGAGGAGCATTCGGCAGAGGGGAATGTTCACTCCCGATCTTGGACTTATTCATTACACACGAGATTGACAACATACTACACGGTATCGGTGACTACGATGTTCGGTGACGGGTTTGCGTATCTCTTTTCGTTAGCTTGACCCGGTATTTAATGCCATTATGATTTAGATTCAACATCGTATTCAATGACTTAGACAATGTCATTTATTCTAAATGGTTTTCATTAAATGCACGACATTCTATGCTAAGATTGTTGAACTCTACCGTGCGTTAAATGCATATCATATCAAGTTACTTCTTTGGCTATATACAGAGTTGTATTTTGACGTGGCGGCTATATTGATCATTGCTTATTTTATAAAATCAAATTCGGGCCGTCCGTCTCATGAAGGCTGGATTTAAAGCGGCTAGTTGATTAAGAAGCTGTTCATCTTCATCTATATATATATATCAACGTTTAAGTAATAAAAATCACCATTTTCACCTCTGCGTTAAAAACCCACAAGCTTCTACATGAAATTAATATCTTTCTACTTGTAAGCTTGCATTCATCTTCATTTAGAGACTATTACGGTAGATTTTACGCTTATTCGTATTTATGCTCACATATCACATTATTTCTATACTAATGCGGAGTACAGATTCTAGATATGGCGCAAACAAACAATTCGGTTACTTCTCCTATCAAGAAGGTTGAAATCTTAGAGAAGGACGGAGTATGGTGTGAGCGAGAATGGAGTTCGATAGATATGAGCTTGATATTATGACGAGAGATCTTTGATGCGCTTAGAGCATCGGGCCTTGAAGCGTTCTTGTCGAGGAAGCCGACATTCTTCCTCCCGGCGAGGTTTTGAGTTGTATCCGAACTTCGAAGCGGTTGATAGTGATATCGTGGGCGAGATTTATTATTCATGATGTGGTGATCCCTCGAGTTGATGAAGAGATGAAGAAAATGTCCATTAAACAAGCTCTTCGGAAGGAGCTTCAAGCTACGAACGAGTGGGATAAGTGTAGCGAGGTTACAAGGACGATCTTATAGATGAGTACATGGAAATATTTTGCGGAAAACCCACCTCCTTCAGAGCAGCATTCCCCAAGAACTCGATGTTGCCTCAGTAGTGTGCCTTAGCCTACATCGTGACCCCGAATCGACAAGCCAAGCTTGCTCATTTGATCAGTGTCCAGGCCACAGCTACAGATGATGATGGAAAAATATAACGAGCGAAAGGTGAAGCGCACGGAATTCTTTCTCGAGAGAATTCCGGACACGAGTTGCAGTTTGACAAGTCCACATATAGCTTTAATTTTGAAGGGAAAAGCTGTTATATAGGATGAAGCGGCCATCATGATAGAATATTTACGTGGTTCGAGACCATATAACATACGCGGATAAAGCGTACTTCGATCCCGAGAAGATTCGCTTCCACAACAAACGGCGGCCCTTCGGATTAGGGGTGGAGCTGCTTGAAGTTAAGAAAGGGAAGAGAAAAACTACAACTCCCGCGGCCAGGGTCTACCCCTCGAGAAGACCCCTTAGAAGTATCCCCAAAGAAATAGAAGAAGTCTTGAACAAGTTGTAATCATTCCTCCATTCGGGCGAGAGATGATTCGAGTCATCGGAGAAGGCATCTCTGTGGAGAGAGTTGACTTCAAAGAAACGGAACTGGCCAGAGCAACTCCTATCTCTCGGTCCCAGCTGGATGTTCCTCCACTCGGCGGCATCCCATACCTGTTGAAAAGACCATGTCTCCAATAGACTTAGATGAAATGGAGACTAGCATAGAAGCTAAGACGATCGGGTACGAGGTGAAGCTCTTCGGGGATAGAGCCGTCAGAGAAGTCTCTAAGGCCACGTACACGAGATCACAAGTCGCTCGAGACTTGGTGTCCATGCTTCGAAGGCGACTACGAATCTGCCGTCCGGTTCCAAGGCTGGCTAACTCTTGATCGCACGATCCATCCCAGATCCTGTGAGCGAGCGAGAACTCGAGAAGGAGCTGGAGATCCCGCCGGCGAATAGGCTATTACGAGCCTGCGGAATGTCTCGCTCGCTAGAAGACTTAAGGGCGCGATGCGGCCCTACTCGGCGGCCGCATCTCCAAGCGGCCAGCGCCTTCGGAGGGTTCGGTCCGTGATCGGGACCCCCCTAGTGATGCGAGGCCTTGAGAAGCCTAATGAGGGTACTCAGGTGGAGGAGGGTGCTCCACCCTCTGGCCGACCTTCCTTTCGGCACCCTCCCTCCCGAGGTCGGTTAGCGTGGAACCGCTCGGCTGTGGACCCGGAAAGCTGATTCTTTGGGGTCTACATTTGAGGTTGCGCCCGACTCAAGGCCGACGTTCGAGGACGGTGGCCAAGGCGAAGGGATAAGGAGCTCGAGAACCGGCTCTTAGCGAGCTGTCCACCCGCGGTTGGAAGAAAACAACTACGGCTCGAGTGAGGAAATCAAGGAGGCGAGGACCTCGGTCAAAATCCGGCCGCTCCCGATTTCACAACCATCCTCACTAACCCATTAGCCGCTCGGGAGAGCTGAATTCGAACAACAACGGCGCATCGGCGGCAGTTGCCCGAACACTTCACGGAGGAATTCAAGGCGCGCCGATCGGCACATCGCAATAACATCTCTTCACTTACTCGGACGCGAGCTCGAGAATCCGGTCCATCCGGAAGGCTGCGAAGAGAAGATAGATGCCAAAGGCGAAGTATATCCGGGGAGTTGGTTGATTCCTCTCACCAAAAATATGGTGAGGATCTGATAATAGAGAGGAATGACCTTCATCGAAGTTTTAAAGTATGCGAAAGCCTTGGAGCGGGCTAGGCTAGCATGCTAGTACTAAACGGCACAAAGTGGTTCCGGTCCCAGACCCCAGGAGCTCGGTGATGATGCCAAAAGGGGGAAAGGGCGATGGGGAAGAAATCGGTGCGGGGAGCAGCGAAAGTCGATCGGCTCCTACGATCCCTCGGGGCCGACAAAGGTCGGGCCCGAGGTGTCTCACAGCGCCGGTGATGTGGTGCGCGCGGAGGGCGCCCCAGTAGCTCGTGACCAAAGGAGCTCGGGGAATCGGCAACCCGAGACTTCATTAGAACACATTAAGAAGTTGTTGAGTTCCTTGAGGAGGACTCGGAAGACGAAGAGGCGGCCGGGGAAGGCGGCGTGCGAAGCCCGAGGCCACCACGGCGAAGGATATTGAAATTCCATACAAATACGGGCGAGGCGGGGAACCTACTAATCGAGAAGATTCGTAGATGGCGAGGGTGGACAAGTGGATGCCGTATGGGAGAATACTAAGAAGTGGGAGTCATTTGAAGGCGATTTTATCAAGAGATACTATGTGTGGAGATATTGTCACGATACCCACAAGAACGAAGCCTTTGTTGAATGGCTACTCGAGATGCGATCGAAGATTTATGATATAGTTGAGAAGGCCGTTAGTGACAAGGAAGATGTTCGGACTCTGTCTTGGGACCCGCTGCCGCCTCCTCGTAAACTTGATGGGTGCGTACACTTGTGTTATTAAAGGAGAAGTAAGGAAAGCTACCTTGGTTTTGGAAGCTGAATCCGAACTTTCACGAAGATGTGCTCAAGATTCGGAAGGCTGCGGAAGGATACATTTGGATGTACGGACTCCGCTTTCTTTGGAAGACAAGTCAAAAGATTTCAAGGAAAGGATCCGGAGGTTCGGGAGACGACTTCTAGTCTTTATGTTTTTAGATAGGAAGTGATGTACTTTCTTGTATTTCTCATATATATAAAACATCTTTGTTGTTTGGCTTTGACAACATCTTATTGTCTCTATGGCGGTTCATTTAACTTTAACACTTAGAATCACCTAAGTGATTGCCGACTCACACGCTCACCGCCTTTATATGTGTTTATGCTGTTTTTGCTTAGGCCCGATGGACTCTGTTTGAGAGAGGAGTAATTGTTGTTTGGGGGAAATTGTTGTTAGACTTATGTGATAGGTTCGATACCCTATTTTTGTATCCCTCGGTAGATTAGAACTTGATGTACAACTCCATTAATTATGCTTGATATATTTGTAAGGAGTTTGTATCGATAGTTTGTAGTGTTAGATTTTGGCATCATCAAATAGGGGGGAAATTGTTGGGATGTGATTCGTGATGGCGATTAGCTACTTAGAAGATTTGGGTGATCCCAAAACTTCCAATTTGATTGGTGAACCTTTTCATTGTAATAGTAATGCCTTAGTCTGCGAGAGTTTCGAGACTCGTGCGAGACATTTCTTGGCATGGTTCGGGCTCAAAGTTACATGCTGGTGATCCTTGATGAGACTATCCGCCTCGGGACCATGGAGTGAAGACTCGGTAGAAATTTGGACTCGGCGGGAGCTGACATGCGAGAGGTGTTCATACTCAAAGTCTTTGGGCCGAGAGAAGTCGTATGAGGTAATCGAGAGAAGTAAATCTTCGATATGCGTCGGCAGTATGTTTTTGTCTCAACTACTTTCTACACCTCGACCCAATGACGACGCGGCCGATGTCAAAGTTCGATAAAAGGCTGCAAGTCAACCTCTTTCCAAAAATGGAGGAAATGACTACGCAAGATTCCTTAAAAGAGCCATTAGCTACCCCGAAGAGAGTGACACGTGGATCGTTCGTCTCTAATGGATCTATCCATGGCTCACCTCTATAAATAGAGGAAAATCAAATCACACAACACGAGAACACCAAGAACACGAAGGAGCGATTACGAGCAATATACTTCTACGAACTCAAAGCTTTCCATAAGAACTTGAGAGAAACACTTCAAGCGAAAGGCGACATCCCTACTTAATGAAACCAAGTTGATTAGAATCAATAGCCTCTAGTATCCAAGTGATCGAACACGAATCCGGAGAGTTTATTCCTCATTGTTCATCACTCTAGAAATCATCTTCTTGTTCCCTTCCCTCTAACCTAAGCTCAGCGGAATATATCCGTAGCTTGAATCGAAGGAGTTCATCGTTGAAGCTGTTCTTATTGTTAAGAACTCCTTCATTGTTGGAGAGTTTGTCGAAACACTTGATTTGATTCTTGTAAGCGGGACTTGCTCGGTATAATCCTCAAGGCGGTGTTTGTCTGCAGTGCTCAGGCGGCGAGACTAACTCGGTATAATAAAATAACCTCCCGATCTTTTCGGGACAATGGGCGTAGAATTTGTTTGATATCTGACCGATTTAAAATCGTTGTGTTACATTTTCTTACTATTGCATTATTTTTACTTGTTCATACTAAAAGCTGCTTTATAAAATCATTCAGCGAGTTTCGGTAAAGCTTAGCGAATGTACTAACCTTTATTGAAACAATTTTAAATAAAAACATTTACAAACTCTGCTTTGAATCGGGACTATACATTTACGCACTATACTAAACTCTTGCTGACAGTGCGAATTCGACATTTAGTCGGCTAGCGAGGAGCCTCGGTATAGTCGATCGCTCTGTCCGCGCGATCCATGTAACATCTCTCTTGAACTTGTTCGGCAAGGCAGCTCTCCGAATTGGCTGTTCGCGTAAGTTGAGAAAGTTTTCGGGTGTATTCACCCCCCCTCCTACAATGGAGAACGTTTTGTTGGGATAATAGGGTAAGTCGGCCACGGATTCTCTAGTGGAATGAATCTATGTTTATTAATTAATTTTGCTCTAGGCTAAGCATAAATAATTAATTAATTTGAGGCCTAACTTTATTTCTTGTATTAGATCCCGATCGGCCCGATGTCGCCTAGTAATTTATTGTCTCTCGAGAATTATTATTAATAGATTAATGTATTTTTACATTATTTAATAATGTTATTTATCGGAATTAATTGGCTGCGCCCGATTAATTGATAAATATTAGTAGCCCGATAGATTAATTAATTATATTATGGGCTAATTATGTGGAAGCCCATTAGAAATATAATTAAATTAATGGGCTACGAGATATATTAATATTATATTGGTTTTTGAAGCCTATATATATTAGTATTACGTTCGAAATCAAAACACACACACACACACACATACATACACGCTGCGTGAGTTTGTGGGGAGAGATAGAAATCTTATTTTCTCCGGTTCTCGACCCCGGAGGGAGAAAAAGGGCGGGACACTGGAATCAGATCGACACAGGAGCAACAATCAAAGCCGCGACAACATACGAAGGAGGAAGGTATCGTTTCTAACCCTCAATTATCCTTCGATTGGTATCGGAAGTCTGGTTTAGACTCGATTGTTGCTTTGTTAGGTGTATGATTAGGGTTCGGTTCCGTCGCTATCGGGTTAATTTTCGTGTTTGGGGGCGGCATGCGAGCCATTATTTTGACTCCGTTGTAACGTTTTTCTTGTGAGAAAATCCACGAGTAGTTGATCGACCAATGTTATGTGATTGTACGTTGTGGTGGTCGGGATGCACGAAAATCGAGGCGCGGCCGTACGAGAAGGATGGAAAAGGGCGAAACCTAAGCGGCATAACGCGACCGCCGACTTACAACGGCGCATGGGATCGCGTTCCAAATTATTTTTTCGATCCATTTCCGATAGTTTTGTTCATTGTTTTGTTAGCTACGTGCGGATAGGTCGCACGACCCATTCAGAACTTACATTTTGTTTGGAATAGCAGCGTAAAGGAGAAGTGGTCGTGTTGTCGAGAAAAACCCCCAAATCACGGCGAAAACATTAGTTTTCTAGGGTTTGCCGCATCTTGCGGTGGAGAGCGCATCCAGATGTCGATCGACGATCGCCTTGAACCTCCGGAATCCTCATCTTACGAGCATCGCGTCGATAGGTCGTAAGGGATCATCCAATCTGGATGCGGTCGGAATTGACGTCGAAGTTGGGTTGCTCGTTATGAATTCGTTCTGCGAATCGTTGAAATTTGGGAAATTAAGGAACTAATCTCGGCCAGGAATCCATTACCCGGCGGTCGTAAGTGTTCAATTATGTTTCCCCTCTTTCAATTGATTGAATCACGGCTCGGAAAGGGAGAATTCGGGCGCGAAGGCGAGCGCGATTCATCGTGCGGGAGCCCCATCGCGGTGGCGGGAAATCGCCCGGCCGTTTGGCACGGCCCGGATGTGCGGGCGACGTCGAGGGCAGCGGGGATGGTGGCGAGAGGTCGGGGACGGCCAGAAAACGGAGCGGCGGCGTCTCGGAGCGGGGGCTGCCGGTTCTCGACTCCCGTCGTCGGCCGCCCACTGAGTTGCCGGCGGTCGGCGGCAGGACGGACAGCCGGCGGGCGAAACTGAAGATGACACACGGCGTGGCGCGCCGCGTCGGCCCTGCTGGCCCAGTACGATACGTGTATGCGCCGCGTGGCAACCCCACGATGACGTGGCGGCGACGGTTTTTGATGCGGTTTTCGACGGAATTTTCAGATTTAAAGATTTTGAAGATCGAAGAGCTGTATTTTGATCGGGCGATGTAATAGTTAGGAATTACGTGTTTTAAAGCCCGATAACGGCGTTTTAAATTTCCTATTTGCGCATTTATTTATTATTATGCTTTAGCATGCGATTATTTGATTAATAGCGCTTAGAAAAGCATGTAAATAGGATTTACGTCGTATTAAAGCATGTTTTATTTTTTCAGAGCAAGTTTTATTATGTGCGCTTAGAAATTGCATGCTTTAGGAATTATGTGGATATGCATGATTAAAAGCGAACCTTTTGAAGAAAAAGACTAAGAAAATAATAAATTAAATATTTAATTTGATTCCATTTAAATTGGAAAATAAATATTTAACTTAGGACCTCCATTAATTGGACCCTACACAAAAGTGGAACAATTATATGAGTAAGCGTCCACTTTGAGTGGCTTGCTTGTATTTACGAACCACGAGTTTTGTGAGATGGGTTTTCTAATGTAATATTTAATTATGATTGAGTAGTGGGAGCGAGCAGTAAGCGTCCACTGAGTGGCTTGCGTGCTAGTAAACACGAGTACTCTAGTAGATAATAATTAAATAAGATGGTTAGTTAAATCAAATTGAAAGTGGTATGGTTCGCGTAGAGTACGTCGATTTCGAGAATTTGATGTTAATTCGGTCAAATTAATGGTTAAAGCTTAGATGTCACCGCGAGTACAACTTCACGAGAAGTCCCTTCCCGCATTTTAATATTAATAGTGAAATGGTCGAGAGATATCGGATTATTAATTCCATTCGTCTTAAGAACTGGCGTGTATTGGAATTAACGAGCTAAGGTATATAGCTTGGTTGCATGGGTACACGAGTAAACGTCCACTTTGGGTGGCTTGCGAGTGTGATCTCCTAGGAGCTATTCGAGTATTTAACATCATTGGTTTTTCAAAAGGTTACAATGATGGTTAATTACGAATTATGTGCAAATATAACTTTCTTACATGCTTTTATTATATTTTTCGGATATGTTTGTTCGAATAATTTTCGAGTTTCTAAACATTCTCACCAACCAAGTCCTAACGGGTTTTAAATAATTTTACAAAGTGGAAGAGATATCTTACCTTCCCGATAAATGCTACGAAAAGGTCTATAAGAACTCGTTTTATGACCGATGTGTCTAAGAACGAGTTTACTATGAGTATGTTACTCAAATCTTTGGTAGCGGTCAAAGAGGTTATAGAAAAGGGTAAGAGTGCTCAAGCACTTGAATTTCCCTAGTAGTTCAAGGAATCAGTTGAAAGGCGGAAACAAGAAAAAGAAGCGAGAAAGGGTGGACATTTCAAGAAGAAGCGGTGGGGAGTAAGAAGACGGTCTCTTACAGGCGACATGCGAAATGTCAAAGGAGAAAGGAAGGTTCTTCGAGAATGGTAAGAAAGGACAATCTGGAAGAATTATAATCCGGATGTCAAGGCAAAACGCAGAGAAAGAGATGCGAGTCGCTCTTTATGGCGAAGCTGATACGGTTTCCTCTTCTACCCGCGAATGGGTAGTGGATTCGGGGACAGCGATCATGTTTGTTACACTTTGCAAGGTTTCTTGCGAGAAAAGGCAATTGGCGATGGCGAGGTGGTAGTATCGGCGGGCAATGGATCGAGAGTTCCTACAATTGCCATTGGAGTCTACATCCATCTTTTGATAGTTATTTGTTTTAGTACTTAAAGATGTTTTATATGTGCACGAGTTTAGGCGAAATATAATTTCTATTTCAAAACTCTACATCGTGGATGGTTATAAATCAAGTTTTGATAGTGAAGTTTCTATCATGAAGGCGATGATTTCATCTGTGGTGGGCTATTAAGCGGATCTTTATATACTGTTACTTGTAATCCAGTGGTTACGTTAATGTTGCTTCCTCGTCATCAAATCCTAATAAGAGGAAAGAATCTTCTAAGGTAAGCCAAACTTATACGTGGCACTTAAAACTAGGTCACATCAATCTAAATAGGATTCAAAGGTTGGTGGAATATGGATCATTGGAGTCTCTCCATGTAGAACCATTTCCAACTTGGGAACCTATGCTTAGAAGGAAAGATGGTGACTAGGCCTTTTAAGGCGAAGGTTATAGAGCCACGTAAGTATTAAGTTAGATACATTCGACTTGTGTGGGCCCATGTCTACACCAAGCTCGTGGAGAGAAGTATGAGTACTTCGTCGCATTTGCGATGATTACTCAAGGTATGGATATGTTTACCTTCTTCGCCACAAGTCGGATTGCTTTGAAACCTTTAAGGAATTCAAGGCGAAGTGGAGAAGAAGCTAGGTAAAGAAATCAAAACACTACGATCCGATCGTGGTGGGGAATACCCTATCCAATGAGTTCAAAGACTACTTGACGAGAATGTGGGATTACATCCCGGTGACGGCCACGGGCACGCCCGGGCAGAATGGTGTGTTAGAGAGAAGGAGCCGAACTCGCTTAGAGATGGTTCGGTCCGCGATGGGTTATGCGACTTTGCCGGTTTCCTTTGGGGATATGCCTAGAGAGGCGTAGCATACTTGGCTTGACGTGTGCCTTCAGTCGGTACAAAAGACCCATTTTGAGTTGTGGAATGGGCGTAAGCTTGGTTACACCACTTAAGGATTTGGGGTTGTCTTGTTTATGTGTTAAATTTAGCAAGCCGACAAATTGAAATCACGTTGGAGTGATGTTGTTCATCCAGGGTATCCAGAAGGAAATGAAGGGTGGATACTTTTATGATCCTAAAAAGCGGAAGATCGTTATTAGCACTAGCTCAGTTCTTAGAAGACGATTACATTAGTAACAATAAGTCTCGAGTCGACATCATCTTTGAAGAAATACCCGGTGGGTCGAGTTCCGCCAAAGCAGGCCGGTTGTGCAAGATAGTACTCCACGAGTACCGCACTTGTCTGGTAACACGGCACGATGCGTTCGGCGTTGTGGGAGGGGTGATATTTACCTGATCGGTATATGTTTGCGGGAGGCGCATGATCATCTCCCGGCGGATGAACGGGATCACCGATTGATCCCTGGACCGACAACGAAAGCGTTGGGAGATATAGATGCGGATTACGGCGAATCGCTATGGACTCGAGAATTTAAGTCCATAATTGATATGGATGTATTCGAGATACCGAACTACCGAGGGCTGCAAGGCTATTGGTAGTAAGTGGGTATACAAGAGAAAGAGAGAAGCAGGAATGGAGAGATCATGACATTTAAGGCGGTAGTGGCGAGGGTTTTACCGGGAAGAAGGTATCGATTATGAAGAGACCTTCTCGCCCGTAGTAATGATCAAGACTATTAGGATTCTCCTTGCCATAACAACTCACATGAACCTTGAGATTCGGCAAATGGATGTCAAGAGCCGCATTCCTAAGCGGTCACCTTGGAAAAGGAAGGGACATCCATATGAAACAACAGGATGGTTATGTGAAGGAGGGCGAAAGAGCATCTAGTTTGGAAGCTTAAGAAGTTTATTTATGGACTTAAGCAAGCTTCCCGGTTATGGTACCGGCGTTTGGGCGAGGTAGTCAAATCCTATGGTTTTGTATCTTTGTCCAAGCGAGGTGTGCGTGTACCGTATCTATGTTAATGGATCGGTGGTGTTTCTTGCGCTTTACGTAGATGACATCCTTCTCGTTGGCAACAATGTTGAAGTGTTATCGAAGTAAATACATGGTTATCAGGCAGTTTCAAATGAAGGACTTAGGTGAAGTTTGCTTGCATCTTTGGGATCAAGGTTATACGAGATTTCCGAGAAAAGGATGTTAAGCTTGTCACAAGCGTCCTACATTGATCTTTGTTATTGTTAGTTTTCGGCATGCGGAAATGGCGAGAGAGGTTCGATACCTTTCGGAGCATTGGCATTTTTCTATCTAAGAATCGGTGCCCTAAAATGCCTAAAGAGATACAAAGTATGAGACTAGTACCATATGCTTCCGTTTTCGGTAGTCTCATGTATGATGCTTTATGCGAGACCATATATCTCATATGTTGTGGCGTGGTCTCAAGATATCAGATCCAATCACGGACAAAAGCAATGGATGTGTGCGGTCAAAATATTCTCAAGTACCTTAAATGGACTAGAGATTATAGAATTGTTTACCGGTCGGCAGTCTAGTGACTTTAGATTATACGAACTCGGATTTCCAGTGGCGAGAGACGAGAAGAAGTCGACCTCGGGTTATGTGTTTACATTGGGAGGTGGAGCCGTCTCATGGAGGGAGTCCGGCAATGCATTGCGGACTCAGCCATGGAAGCGAGTATGTGGGCAGCATGGAAGCCTCTAAAGAGACGGGGTTTGGCTCGAGAATTTCCTCCTGGATCTTGATATTGTTCCGATTTTGCCTAAAGAATCACAATTTATTGTGATAATGCGAGTGCGGTAGCAAATTCACAAGGCGTCTAAACACGTAGACGGGAAATACCATATCATACGAGAATTCGTACATCGAGGAGATGTGGTGATTGACAAAAGTGGAGGTGAAGACAACCTAGCTGATCCTTTCATGAAGAGTTTACCGGTTCGGGTTCTGACACGAAAAGCATGTTCGTGGCCTAGGAGTGGTAGAGATGGCCCCAGCAGAATTTGCATAAACTTTTGTATAAGTGGGAGAAGATGCGGTGATAGATAGGATAGATAGTTGAGTACTAGTTTGTACCTAGAACTGACAGCATTGTATACTAAGAGTTTACTTTAGTATAAGTGGGAGAATTGTTGGGATTTTGTATTGACTTAGGCATATTTTATGCTTGTATACAATGTGTTTTGCCTCTACCGCTATTTTATTCTCCTATCGATGAATATATATATTTGCACATGTTATCCTTTATCTTGTATAAAAGTTAGATTTGTGTGGTGTGTCGAGTATCACGAAGACAACGCGAAAGTGGTTGAAGCGACAAGATATAAGCCGGTTATCACTGGTGAGACAACTTAAGGATAAGTTGTCGGTTTAAGGCTGCCGAAGTATAGATAAGAAGTGGATTGTCTTAGCGTTTGCTTGTCTTTCTTGGTACACTTAAGGTGGTGTATTGATGGATCACGGTGAGATGTGTTCTCCTAGGCGACCTTAGTGGAGAACGCAGATCTCGATGACTTAGCTGGTCTTAAGCTTGATAAGACTTCATCGAGTGTCTTTGGCTATCTATCACTTTGACCTACTATGGTGAATGTCATAGGCCAGGATCTACATATCTTGGGTGTTAGTAGTTATTTGTGGCTCAGGTGGTTGTCTATATCTTGCGGACCGTATCTAGTAAAATGGATTGATAATATCCCCCGAGGAACATGAATGGATTAGCACACTAAACGGCCGGTTGATTAAGTTTAGGTGTCTTAATAAGGTCGAGTGGTACTACTCGGGGAATATAAGATGTTAATTAATTTAAGGCTGTCGAGTGAGCTTAATTAATTAACGGATATTTCTATCTTAAATACGGAGATCTATTAAAAATCTAAAATACAAGCCCTTGCTCGATTTGGGATAAAGGGGTAAGTCGGCACTGATTCTCTAGTGGAATGAATGCGTGTTTATTAATTAATTTTGCCTGGGTGAGCTTAGATAATTAATTAATTGAGGTGCCTTCCAGCTTTATTTCTTATACCTGATCACGGCCCGATTAGTTGCCTAGTTATTTGTCTCTGATATTATTAATGGATTAATGTATTTTTACATTATTTAATAGAGTTATTTATCTTGAATTAATTGGTGAGCCAATTAATTGATAAATATTAGTAAGCCCAATGGATTAATTAATTATATTATGGGCTTAATTGTTGGGTGATGATTCTATCCCACAACAGTCATTGTAATACTTAGTGAAATGATTCTATCTTCGCGTCTTGATACACTTGGAAAGCTTATGCTCCGAGTGAATACATGAGATTTGAAGA
The DNA here is from genome assembly GCA_028984105.1 of Lavandula angustifolia. NCBI lineage: Eukaryota > Viridiplantae > Streptophyta > Magnoliopsida > Lamiales > Lamiaceae > Lavandula > Lavandula angustifolia. The sequence continues at coordinate 11,917,206 of CM054819.1, read as the reverse complement.
TCCCAAGAAACCCTATCTTGATTGGTGAACCAGTTTTCGATTGTAATTGTTTGTCTCGACGGTTCGGACTCGGAACGTGACTCGGTAGACACTGCTCTCAGTTCGGGCGTTGTTAGATTCTCGGCCCACACGAGATGTAGAGAGGCTCGATAAGTCTGGACTCGGGGGAGGGAGGGATATGGGTCGAATAGAGTCGAGTAGAACTAAGCTCAGCGGGGAGTAGTTCACCCTTTGTACTCATAGGCCCGATCTTCGGTAAAGTCATCTCGACTTATTTGCTGCGGATCGAAGATGGAGGCAGCGACAACGGCCAGGAAGGAGTCTTACGAGCACCGCGTGGATCTTTTGAATGAAATCCCGGCATAGTCGAAATACGAGGAAGAGAGAAGTCGACTTCGGGTATGCCTCGAAGTTTGTTAACCTTCTCAAAGCTGCTTTGTAAGCGCCGACGAATGATAAGCGGGACCCATGTCCTTATGCCTACTAAAGTTCGAAGTCGACAACTTTCGACGCATAAAGAGGAAAGGACATATGCTCCGTAATACACTTCAAAGAAAGAGCCGTTAGTTACCAAAAGAAAGAGAGTAGGGAAGATCGTCTCCAACGGATCACATTACGAAGACTCTTCTCCCATAAATAGAGGGATCATTCGAAATTGCTAGACGCACGAGAAAGCACGAAGCTCGCGGGCGTTGTTAAACATCAGCGAAAGCAAATCAAAAAGCCCTAAGTCTTTTCCCTTTCGCATGAACTCAGAAGATAGATATTTCTCGTAAGGAGGGCTACAATCTAGCTCTTAGGGGCAATTTGATAGATGTACGAAGGCGTGAGACTAACTCTCCGGGAACTTTCCACAAAGGACATTACAGACTTGTATATATACAAGCCTGTTTTTTTGGGAGTTTATCAGCGACGTGCGAACCCATGCGAAAGCTTTTGGGGGGGGGGGGGGGGGGTGTTTTTTTGGAAGCTTAGCGTAAACAGCGGTCGATTAGTTAAGAATCTACATTCTCGTTCCCTATCCTCTACAACCTACAAGCTCAGAAATTAGGATATATCAATAGCTTAGGCGAAGGAGTTCGTATTTGAACACGATCCTTATTGTAAAAGGACTCCTTCATAGTTGGAAAGTTAGTCAAACCGGTTCGTTTGATACCTTTAAGTGAGACTTGCTCGTTATAAATTTCAAGACGCGGCTTTGTCGTGTGTACAAGGCCACAGGGTTCCGGGCCCAACTTCGTATAATAAATAGCCTCCCGATCTTTCGGGATAGTGGACTTAGGATCACATGTATCGAACCACTTTAAAAATCTCTAGTGTCTCTCGCTTGTTCTCTTATTCTTGTTGCATTGATTTTAGCTTATTGCATGCGAAAATTATCCTTTAAAATCATTCAACTAAGTTTCAGCGATCTTAACTTGCTTATTCTTCTAAAAAGCTGACCCAATTTTGATAAAATGTTTTCCACTCTGGCTTGTTTTGGGCTACATTTCCGTGTATGAACTCCAGTGAAGATGCTGAATTCGACTCGGTCGGCTCAAGCGAGGTCTCAGGTAGAGTCGATATCTCTTTACCTAACACGATTCAAAACAAGCTATGCGGTATCTTTGAATTCATTCGATGCACGACGCCATCTTGAATATGATTGTTCGTGTTTCAAGTTGAGAAATCGGTTTGGGTGTATTCATCCCCCTCTACACACGAACGTGCTCTCGGGACCAACAAGTAGCGTGTAACTGCGAAGTTGAATACTTGGTTGCCGAAAGTTCTCTGCGCCCAAATCCTTTGGTTGAGACGGCGGCTACGTGACTATAGCGTCATTCCTAATAAAGTATCGATCTTAGCGATAGCTCCAGGTACCATTGCAATTACTCGAGAATCATGTTCTTCATACTAGAAACAAGCACGTGGACATCGGACACCACTTCATTCGTGACCACGTCGAAAAGAAGGATATCGGAGAATGGAGAAGATACATCCCGACCATCAAAGGGCCGACATTCGACCAAGCCTCTCGCTAAAGCCGGATTTAGAGAACTTTCGGTAGAGCTAGGTCTGTTTGGACCTGCTTGACTCGCGTTAGTAAGTGGATTCGGGAGAGGAGCATTCGGCAGAGGGGAATGTTCACTCTCGATCTTGGACTTATTCGGTACACACGGGATTCAACAACATACTACAAGAGGTATCGGTGACTACGATGTTCGGTGACGGTTTGCGTATCTCTTTTCGTGATTAGCCAACCCCGGTATTTAATGCCATTATGATTTAGATTCAACATCGTATTCAATGACTTAGACAATGTCATTTATTCTAAGCGGATTTCATTAAATGCACGACATTCTATGCTAAGATTCTTTGAACTCTACTGCGCATTAAATGCATGTCGTATCAAGTTACTTCTTTGGCTATATACAAGCGTATTTTGGCGTGGCGAGCTATATTGATCATTGCCCATTTTATAAAATCAAATTCGGACCGTCCGTCTCATAAAGGCTGGATTTAAAGTGTAGCCGTTGATTAAAAGCTGTTCATCTTCACCTTTATATAGATCAACGTTTAAGTAATAAAAATCGCCATTTTCACCTCTGCGCTAAAAAACCTAAACTTCTATGAAATTAATATCTTTCTACTTGTAAGCGCATTCATCTTCATTTAGAGACTATTACGGTAGATTTTACGCTTATTCGGTATTTATGCTCACATATCACATTATTTCTATACTAATTGTCGAATTGCCTGATTCTAGATATGACGGCGCGAACACATTTCGGTTACTTCTCTTATCAACGAAGTTGAAATCTTAGAGAAGGACAAAGTATGGTGTGAAGGCAGAGAATGGAGTTCGATAGATGTGAGCTTTATATTATGACGGAGATCTTTGATGCGCTTAGAGCATCGGGCCTTGAAAGCGTTCTTGTCGAGGAAGCAGAGCATTCTTCCTCCCCCGGTTTTCGAATAGGATTGTTCGTGTTTCAAGTTGAGAAATCGGTTTCATGTGTATTCACCCCCCCTCTACACACGAAGCGTCTTTGTCGGGACCAACAATTGGTATCGGAAGCGGGGAGTTCTATAAGGCTCATGTTATGTTGGCGAGTCCACTTGAGCGGATCCAGGAAAAACATTTTCCCTTTGCATATCATTCTACACTCATATCATTATTCATCATGGACCGTATATCGGGTATAAGGATGGTACCCGTGTTCTCGGTGAGAACTATGGTGTATGGCGGGTTAGAATGGAGGCTCATCGACTTCCCTTCACGACGGCATATGGCCAAAGTACTTGAGGAAGGACCTATCGTTCCTATGATAGATAGTGTAGTAACTCGGGATCAAGCAGTTTGGAGGAGGAATGGTGATCGGAAAGAAGATTCCCAAGGACAGAAGTCTCTTCACCCCCGAGGAGAAGAAACTTCATAACTTAGAGCCAGTCGCCGGGGAATGCCCATACTAACCACCTTAAGTGATTCTTATATCGGCGGGGTTCGGGAATGCGAGACGGCTAAGGAACTGCGGGATGCTCTAGCGCTGCGGGTCGGGGGACTCGGAAGATCAAAAGCCGACAAACTTGTGTTTGGAACTCCAAAAGCTGGAGAGTTTGTCTCTCATGCCGGGAGACACCATAGAAGATCTCAACGTCGGTTACGAATCTAATGAACTCCGTCAACGGGCTAGGAAAGGCGTTCTCCAGCAGAAATAAATCTCAAAATGCGAGGGCCTTTGCTAGACGGTCGTTGGACTCCTTTTGCTACATTATTACGACATTCGACTTAGATATTGTTACTCCCGATCATATCTTTTCGGAACTTCAAGCGGAAGGAATTCGAGTTTGACGAGACCTCATTGAAAGCGGCGGGCGAAGGCGACACCAAAATTGACCATGCCTCCAAAGCATCGGTCGGCCACGGCGTCTCTGCGTCGAGTAAGGGCGAACCTTCACTCAACGACATACAAGAAGGAAGTCTCGCTTAGAAGTACGCACTTCTTGCCGTAAAATATCGAGAAGGAAAAGGAGCGGCGCAGAAAAGTGACTAAAGCATCGAGAATCGAAAGGTAAGTCCGAACACACGCCTAAACGCACTCGACTCGCATGCTCGAGATGCGAAGAGGGATGACTCAGCTCCATCAAAAGGCGCGAAAGCCAAAGAAGAAAGAGTCGATGCACCTGCTACTAGTCGCAAGAAGCCAAGACACTATCGAGTATGATTGTCTTGAGCTCGCAGTGAGTCTTGAGCGAGCGACACGAAAAGCAAGGAGAGAGAAATTCACCAAGAAGAGACAAGCATACATAGGCATTTGGTGAACTCTCGAGACGACTCGGAAGAAGTCAACTCCTTCATGGATTCATCCGATGATGAAGCGGCTTTCATGGCCGAGAGCTTGAAGTTGAAGAAAGCTTGGCGAAAAGTGTCCCAATGGCGGGAGAAGAGGATGAGGTAAACTCTCATGAACTATTTAACTCTCCTTCTCCTTTGCACACACGACACTATTTCGGGAGCGAGACGAGAATACGGACGTCGGTACGGCATATGAAGAACTTCTAGACGAACGGTTCGGATGAGTCGCGGCTCGGTAAGACTCTTCGGGGAGTTGGATACCACGAAAGTGGAGAATCGGAGACTTTCTCGGGAGAGTCAAGTTGCTGCGATTCGAAGGACTTGTGTTGAGACTCGGGGAGGGAGATAAACTCTCGATGGCCGAGTCTCGGCATCAAGAAGATCGAGATCTCGGTTCGACCATGGACTTAACTCGAAAGATGCGGCCCGAGTCTATTGAAGCAACAACTATCGGGACTTCAAACCGAGCGACACATTTGAAGAAAAGTGATGATGTGCGGAGGAACACGATGGTGAGCGGTACATAGGCGGCGAAAAGAAGGTTTGGAGGCTATGCTAGCAAGCAACAAGCCCAAGCCGTGCGAGGAAGGACTTGGTTTCGGCCCAAGGTGCTTCCTCATCCGCCCCCGTACACTCGAAGTGCGACTTGCGATAGGTTTGTTCGAGGGGAGACAATCAATGCAAAAATACTAAATCCTCTAGCCGAGAACAAACAAAATATGAAGGCACCTCATCCTACACATCGGCATTACGGCCGAAAGATTAGCACCAAAACACCCTAGTTCGGTCGAGGGGAACCGGCAAACGAAAGTGGGCTGATCGGTATGGACCTCCTCGGTGCGACACATCTTGCTCGGTATGGGTCATACTATTATGATCCTATAGTAGAAAAGGATCCAATAGTCGGAAGAAGAAGAAAATCGCACAAAGAGGCGAAGGTTAGCGGTTCACCAGCTCGGAAGATCGGGACTCCTGAACCGAGAAAAGCCTAAGAAGTCGGTATCGACCAGTCCGGTGGTCAAATACGTTGACCCGAAATGGAAAGAAGTTATGCGAGACCACCGGGGTCGTAAAGACAAAAATGGGTTACTAAAACTAACATCTAAGGACCCAAAAATCAAAATAAAGGGTACATGAATATAATTATGTTTTGCGGGTGCACAAAGACCCATGGTATGTGGACGGCGGATGCTCACGACACATGACATATAAAAAGAGTCTGGTGAAGAATTATATCCACGAAGAAGGACCCGAGTGAGTTTGGAGACAATGCTAAAAGGCTACAAAAGAGGATTTGGAACACTCGGCATTGGGCCTTGCCAAAGTTCCAAGAGTATCATATGTTGAAGGACTTCGGCACAACCTTCTCTCCGTTAGTCAATTTTGTGATAACTCGAATAGAGTGATATTTGGCCTTGGTTTACGTGATGTCATTGATAAATCCGCGGGAAAAACGGTGTTATCGGGTTCGCGCTAGAAGAATATCTATGTAGGCGGCCGGAACTCGGTGAACACGAAGCTTGTTTGTTAGCGAAGAACGACAACCGAACGGGGTGGCTGTGGCACGGGGAGACTCATCCGTCTCAACTTCAAGACGCTCAACAAACTCGCAAGAAACACTCCAGCAAGAGGGATAGCTTGAATGAAGTATTCGGCAAAGGCACTCGGTGTGAAGCATGTACGAAGGGAAAGCGAAATAAGGAATCAAAATCCACTGTTCCATCTCCTTCCCGCGATGAAATCCTTCGGTTGCTACATATGGATTTGTTCGGTCCGGTCTCTCCGGTGATGATTAGAGCCGAGAAATATGCTTTAGTGGTCATCGATGACTACTCGCGCTATACTTGGGTCATATTCATTACCAAAAAGTCGACGTTAAAACCGAGTTACCAAAGCTTACGAAAAGGCTCGGTGTCGAGAAGAACACCAAAATTGTAAAAATTCGTTCGACGGAGGAGGCAGAGTTCCTTAATTCTATGATGGAGGAGTTACGCAAAGTAGAAGGAATAGAGCATGAGGCATGTTTGCTCGCACACCTCGGCAAAATGGAGTTGCTTGAACGAAAGAACGCAGAACTCTCAAAGAAGCGGCTAGAACTCTACTCGCGGACTCGGGACTCCCGGCCAAGTACAGGCGAAGCCGCGTGCGCTTGTTACACTCAAAGCCGATCTCTCTTGATAAAGCGACATAAGAGAACACCCATATGAACTATGGAGCGGCATGAAACCTTCTCTATCCTATTTCCGTATTTTTGGGTGCTCGTGCTTTATCCACAATAATGGGAAAGATCATCGAAAACTTTTGATAGCAAGTTAGATCCCGGAGTAGGCGAGGCGATTGATTCTCTGAATAGAATCAATCCCGGGGTAACTCGATTCGATGAAGAAACCCCAGAGGTAGTGAGACCACTACGAGAATAACAACTCGGGGGGAACATCTATTAGTGTTCCTTACACAATGCCCCGAACACTGGTGACTCGGTAGATCACACTCTCATTGCTTGAAATGCTTCAATCTCGAGAATAGTACAAGCGAAATGCCCTAACTCGCCTACTATACGTGTTGAACAAATTTCGGATGAAGAAGCTGAAACATCATAGATCGTGGGCGGACGCTCACACTGCGATCGATTATTGGAGATCCCTCGGCAAGAGTAAAGACAAGATCCGGTTCTGTCAAGGAGAAAGCGCCTTATATTCACGCTTCTTGTTCTGCGCGAACCTCGAGACGATTGAGGATGCCTAGAAAGATCTTTGGGTGGATCATAGCTATGCGGGGAGGAGGTGAATCGGTTCACGAGAAACGGCGTTTGGGAGATAGTTGATAGACCCCGGCATCAACATGTTATTGGAACAAAATGAGTCTTCAAGAACAAGCGGGATGAAAACAACGTTATAGTAAGGAACAAAACAAGACTCGTGGTAAAAGGCTGCTTGTCAGGTGGGGAATAGATTAAGATGAGACTTTCGCTCCGGTTGCAAGGTTGGAGGCGATTTGACTATTCTGGCCTACGCAACACATCAAAGATTCGAGTCTATCAAATGGATGTGAAGTCTGCGTTCACGAACGGCGTGCTGAAAAGAAGAAGTCTACGTGGAACAATTGCCGGCTTTCGGCGGGGACATCGAGGTTTATAGACTTCGAGAAAGGCTCCGTATGGGTTAAAACAAGCACCCGGGGCTTGAGTACGATACCCTATCCGAGTTTCTTCTTGAGAAAGGTTTTCGGAAAGGCACGATGAGCCGCACTCCATTCGGCATTAGTTGGAAGACGATCTACTACTTCTGCGGATCTAGGTAGATGACATTATATTTGGATCTAAGAATGTCGTCATGTGCCAACAATTTGAAAAGATATTGAAGGACAAATTCGAGATGTCAATGATGGGAGAAATGAACTACTTCCTCGGTTTCCAAGTCAAACAATCCGAAAAAGGGGCGTTCATTAATCAAGGCAAATACACTCGAGACCTCATCAAAAGATTCGGTTGCACATCCGGCAAACCTATCAAGATCCCGATGAACACAAACATGAAAATTGATCTTGATAAGGAGGGAGTATCGATAGACCAAGCGGAATTTCGTGCTATAATTGGTTCTTTATTATATTTAACGACTACTCATCTGACATAACTTATCTTTGTAGGTGTGCGTGCTCGATTTCGGGCGAATCAAAGCGAGTCACATGGACTCGGCAAAAGAAGATTCTCCGCTATCTCGGGAGGAACACGACGTGGGTTTATGGTATCCGGTGATGATAATATAGAACTAGCCGTTTACTACGATGCGACTATACGGGGTGTAGAATTGACCAAAGTCGACTTCGGGAACGTGTCGATTCCTTGGCAGATAAGGCGATCTCATGGTTTTCAAAGAAACAACACTCGGTAGCCACGTCGACTGCGGCTGAATACGTAGGCTGGGAAGTTCTTTGCGCCCAAATCCTTTAGGCTGAGACGGCGGCTACGAGACTATGGACGTCATTCGAGAATGAAGTGCCGGTCTTCTACGACGAGTACCCGGTACCATTGCAATCACTCGAGAACCCATACCTCACACAAGATGCAAGCACGTGGACATCGAGACATCACTTCATTCGTGACATGTCGAAAAGAAGGATATCGGGGATGGAAAAGATCCGTATTGACCATCAAAGGGCGATATGCTGACCAAGCCTCTAGGCGAATCCAGTTCGAGAGAACTTTCGGTAGAGCTGAGGTCTGCTTTGGACCCTGCGACTCCGGTCGGTAAGAGGTTTCGGGAGAGGAGCATTCGGTAAGGGGGAATGTTCACTCTCAATGCGAGTAAAGTCGATGTACGTAGAGACACGGCAACCATCTACACGAGGTATCGGTGACTACGATGTTCGGTGACGAGGTTTGCGTATCTCTACTCGGTAGTAACTAATAGAAGCGTAATATGCATTTATTGCTCGGGAATCGGCATCGTATTTAATATCTCAAGGATTCTCATGTAATATTAACAACTTACATTTAATGCACGACATTCCATGCATAAGTATCTTTGAACTCGCAACGCATTTAATGCATGTCGTATCATAGTTACTACTTAGGCAAGTTACTGGCGGCTTTTGACTTAGGCGGCTTTGTGATCATTACCAATAATATACTATTTAATCTTGGCCGTTCATCTCATAAAGCAAGTTTAAACTCGGCCCGTTGATCGATAACTCTTCATCTTCATGTAGATATATATTTTCGATCATATCTTAGAAACCGCCATTAGCATACTTTACTCAGAAAAAATTTGAGATCTTCCTAGCAAACCCTACTTGCATATTTCTTACACGCTCGAGTTTTCATTGGTATGATTATTAGATGCATCACGATAACCTTCTTTTTCGGCATCGGTATAGTAAGCTTGTTTTATCAAACTCGATGCGATAAATTCTTCTTATCACGAGATATAATGGCGAGTTCAAACGTCTCGATAACCGCTCCCTCGAACATGAAGGAGATTCTTGAAAAAGACCGTGTGCAGTGCGAACCGTCGTGGAGTTCGGTGCGTGTGATCTAGACTACATGGAAGAGATCTTCGGCGCTCTTCGGGCATACGGGATCTGGAGGGATTTCTCTCCGAAGCCGGCGTTCTTCCTTCCCGAGACAATTTGCTAAGATCTACCTAAATTCTAACTCGGTAGATGTCGGCGTCATTGGGAGATTCACTTTGTCCATCCAATCGGCGAAGGCGCTTTGCGAATAAAGCGAGATGTCGGTTAAAGAAGCTATGAGGATAAGCTTCAACCTACCGTACGAAGGTGTCGGCACCGTTGGGTACAACGATGATATGGTGGACAACTACCTATCGATATTACTGCGGGAAGCCAGCTGCGTTGAAGTTGCCTTCCCTAAGAACGTAATGTTACCTTAGTACCGCGCTCCAGCGTACAGCATTCCGCGGCTGCGGCGAGCGAAGATGGCTCATTCGATCAAGTCTCGAGGCCCGAGATCACGGTGATGATGGCAATTTATGACCAAGTGAAGATCAAGCTGGGTGAATTCTTTCTCCGTGAATTCATGGTCCAGTGCGAAGGTGACAAAGCCTCCTACGGGCGGCGCGAAAGGCAAGCTTACGTATGGTCGGAAGGCGTCGAGTAATGATTCGGGACTTACGCGGAGATGACCAAATCACGTACGGCGATAAGGCTTATTTTAACGTGAAGAAGGTCGGGTTCCAAAACGGGGGGCGGCCCTTCGGCGGATAGGGGCCGGGGCTCTCGGCTCGGCGAGACGACGCCTCGAGAAGACCACGCCCGACTAAGAAGCGGTCTCCTCAAGGCAAAATTCCTAAGGCACCAGCGAAGCGGCCGAGGAAATTTGTTCCCGTCGTGCTGCTGCGAAACAGAGGCGGTGCGGAGGCCCTTTGCTTAAGTCCCGAGAGGCGCCGCTTGAATAGACTCGACGGCCCAATGCGGTGGTTGATGAGTCGAGTCCTCGAGAAAAGACTCGGTCGGTAGAGAGGGCCGTCTCCGCTGAACGAGGCGGTAGAAGTGGACCAAGGGGTTCCAGCCGAAGCGGTCGAGTGGTGACACGGAAACCCTGGACAACCCCCTTGGCGTTCCACCACTCGGCGATGCACGCCTGGCGAGAAACAGATGTCTCCGATAGGCATTGAAGATTCGGAGACGGCGTACGAGCGAGGAATGCGTCGGAATGGAAGCTTCGGCAATCCTATCTCAAGCATTAGGGAGATTGCGAGCATATCTGGGAGATTTACGGCCACCACGATACGGTGACTATTGCTAAACGGGGCCGAGACTCCATATGCTTACGGGTTCGGGAGTAGCCCAATCGGCTACGCCTCATTCTTCACTACACCCGCGAGCAAGCGCATGAAGAGGAGCCGATCATAAGGCGGGGAGATAGGCTACTCGCGGCCTGCGACCTTGGCACTCTGGAGGACCTAAGGGCGGCAATGCGGCCCTGGCGAATGGCCGTCGGCGAGTCGGCGGCTCGGCTCGCCCGGATGGGTCGACCACGATGGTCGGGACCCGCCCCGTGATTCAGGCCACGAGAAGCGATGAGGGAACTCACCGGGACAAGGATACCTCTACTCGGGTGAGCTTCCTCTCACAATCCTTGCTCACGAGAAGTCGGTGGTTGGTACTTCCGAACAACTCTTGCTTAAATCTAAGTTCGAAGTAGCGCCCGGCCCCAAGGCCAGACGATCGAGAAGCGATGGCGAAGGCTCTTAGAAGCCAGGACACGAGAATCGTGCCCTTGCCAAAGCGATCCACAAAGTGTGGAAAAGAGGCGCCCGAGCCGCTGGCGCGAGTTCGGGGCGAGGACCTCGGTGACATCATCGTTGCCCACGATATCTCCACCGTTATATACGAAGCGGCTAGCGAGAGAACTAAATTCGAGGGTCGGCTAAGGCAGTTCGGGAAGGCCGGAATCAACTATTTGGCAAATTAAAGGCCACCCAAAACTCTCATGCGAATGCTGTCACAACCATATCCCGGGCCCATGAGCTCGGACTCGGCTCCATCCGGGACGGCCTTGGAAGATAAGGTTAAGGCCAAGGCGAGCGAGTTCAAGGCCGCGGTTGACCATTCTCACAAATTATACAAGGATGAACTCATTGCGAGAAGAATGAGGCTGCACGAGGCGGCCGACTAAAATCCACTCCCGACTTAATGAGCGGTCGGCCTCGTACAAAAGCACGAACACCAAGGTACTAGCTCCTACCCCGGTTGGAATTGTTGATGCCAAAAGGGGGGAAAAGAAGTCCCAGACAAGCTGTACCTAAGAAGTCCCGAGAGGATAAAACTAAGGGGGAAGAGAAAGCTCGAAAAGACCGAGGAGAGCGAGTGCGAAGTCTTCGAAGAAGACAAGGTCGATAGAAGGAGCAAGCTCGGTTCGGACAAGCTCGCTCCCTGCGGAACCGGCTGGTGAGGCCCGGGGTGTCTCGTTGGAATCTCGGCGGGGGGCGGCCCCAGTGGCTCGGGATCTAGGGAACAAGCAGCTCGGGCGACCCGAGCTCCTCTAGAGCATAATCAAAGAGGTTGCTCGGTATCTTTGAGGAGGAGGATTACGAAGAGGAAGAGGCACCTCTCCCGCCTCCGGTTGAAGGAAAAGGTAAGAAGATCTTAAAACTCCCCACCCCTCCCTCCAAGAAGACTAAGAGGTATATCGGTAAGGAGGAGGAGGCTCGGATAGCGGCTGATGAAAGGTTGGCTAGCGAGATAGCCGGAAGGCGGAAGCGACCCGACAAGCTTTAAAGTGAAAGCGTAAAAGGAAAGACAAAGGCCCCGGCTCGCGGCGGAAAGAAGTCAACAACAACTAGGTTGCCTCCCGGACGGTGACACTTCAAGATGATGATGATAGGGAGTAGCAACAACGGCGAAGGACAGCGAGAAGCGGGGTACGCCCGAGCAAAAATCAAGTACCCTGGCCGACTCCTAAGATCGGTCGCCTCACAAGCCCTCCTACACAACTCCAAAAGAACAGGGATCTTTGAGTTAGAAGCCATCTTTGCTCGGATGGATCGGTACATGTACGGAGGAGAAGAGGCGAGACAGGTTGAAGCTTCCGAGAGAGAGAATCCGTATGGCGGACGTAAAAGCACTCGAGAATCCGGGCTGAACAAGAAGTCGGGCGCGGAGGTTCCTTCCAAAGCGACATTCCATACGAGATATAGGAAGTTTCGGGAAACTAAAAGATGCGAAGATACATAGATGGCCAATGAGCGATGAGTGGATGCCGGCTCGGTACACTCGGCGATGGGAGTCGGCGAAGATAGAGTTCATCAAGCGGAATTATTTACGGAGATTACGGTCAAACAAGGCAAAGGGCGATGCCTATGTTGAATGGATGATGAGGACTGGACGACTTGTATGTCTACATGCGGGAATCTTTGTGAAAGAGAATATTGAAGTCAGAGTCCACCGAACCCGATGCCACCACCGAGAAGACTTGATGATTCTATTCACTATGGTGTGATTGAAAAAGAAGTAAAGGATGCTTTGCGAGCCGGATCTCTCGAAGAAGACAGACGAGCCAGCACGAGACTTTGCTGAATTTACGAAGGCGAGGAAGTTTACCTACGGGATGTATGGCTGCCCCTTCCCAGAGACTCGTTGCAAGATTTCAAGGATAGGATCGAAGCCGTACAAGCGCTCCTAGATCTTAGATTCTTCTTTAACTTTCCTAGCTTAGAAAGAGATGTAATGTACTAAACTTTCTCACATTATATATATATCTCTCTTTTGGCTTCGACAATATCTTATTGTCCATATAAGCCGTGTTACATTTTATCTTAACACTGAGAATCCTTGAAGTGATTCTTGACTCACACACTCATTTGTGTATATTCTTTGTCGGTAAGCTGCTTTGAGATTCGATAGACTACTTATTGTGATATAAAGGGAAATTGTTAAGGCGAGTGGGATATGCTTAGTCTCTAAATTCGACTCCTGCTCTGCTCCCTTGATGAGTCCAGAACTTGAAAAACAACTCCATTGAACCTACTTGTAAAATTGTAAGGAGCTACGTTTACGAGTAGTTTAGTGTTAGTTAGCATAGATGGTGTTAGGTTTTGGCATCATCAAATAGGGGGAAATTGTTGGGTGATGATTCTATCCACAGCCTTTGTAATACTTAGTAGGAAATGATTCTATCTTCCGTCTGTTACGCGCTCGGTAGGCTTATGCTCACGAGTGAATCTATGAAGATTTGAAGATCCCAAAACCCCATCTTAGCGGTGAACCATTTCGTTGTAATTGTTTGTCTACGAGGGTTCGGACTCGGTAGACACTCTGCTTTCTGGTTCGGGCGTTCGGTAGATTCTCGGCCTCGGTACTAGATGTAGAAGACTCGGTAAATCTTGGACTCGGCGGGAGCGATATGCTGAATAGAGTCGAGTAGAGCGAACTCGGCGGGGAGTAGTTCACTTGTACTCGGAGCTGATCTTGGTAAAGTCATCTTAGCATATTTGCTGCGGAATCGAAGATCGGACTCGGCCACGGCCGAACGGTCTTACGAGCTGTCGAGATCTATTAAATGACAATCGGCGTAGTCAAATACGAGGAAGAGAGAAGTCGACTTCGGTATGCCTCGAAGTTTGTTACTGTCTCAGCTGCTTTGTAAACCTCGACGAATAACAAGCGGACACACTGTCCTATACCTACTAAAGGCGCAAGTCAACAACGTTCCGAGAAAAGGAGGGGAAAGGACACTTGTCACTCCTACTTCAAAAGAGTCGTTAGCTACCGAAAAGAGAGAGAGTAAGGGATGATCGTCTCCAACGGATCTTTCAAGACTCTTCTCTATAAATAGAGGGATCATTCGAAATTTGAAGCACACGAGAAAACACAAGAACATAGAGCGTTCAACGAGCAAATCAAAAAGCCTAAGTCTTCGCAAGAACTTCGAAGAATATTTCTCCGGCGAAAGACTACAATCTAGCTCTTAGGGAACCAAGGCTGAGCCGATAGACAAGCCTCTAGTATCAAGCGGCGTTACACGAACCCAAAGCTAAACTCGTTTGTTCGTCGTTCTAGAAACTACATTCTCGTTCCCTATCCCTCCAACCCCAAGCTCGACCAAATATATCCATAGCTTAGATGAAGGAGTTCATATTTGAACACGATCCTTATTGAAAAAGGACTCCTTCATAGTTGGAAAGTTAGTCAAACGCTTCGAGTTTGATACCTTTGTAAGCGAGACTTGCTCGAGTATAAATTTCAAAGACGCGGCTTTGTCACATGTGTACAAGGCGGCGAGACTAACTCGGTATAATAAATAGCCTCCCGATCTTTTGGGGCCGGTGGACGTAGGATCCTGTCTATCAGAACCACTTTAAAAATCTCTGTGTCTCTCGCTTGTTCTCTTATTTCTTGTTGCATTGATTTTAAGCTGTTCATCTTGAAAATTATCCTTTAAAATCATTCAACTAAGTTTCGGCGATCTTAAGCTGCTTATTCTTACGAGCCGAAGCGTTTTGATAAAGCGTTTTCCACTCAGCTGTTTTGGGCCTACACATTTCCGCACCATGCTGAACTCCAAGCGAAGATGCGGGTCGGCTCGGTCGGTTAGCGGGTCTCGGTAAGAGTCGGTATCTCTTTACTAATACGATTGGAAGCAGTATGCAGTGCTTGAATTCATTCGATGCGACACCATCTGAATAGGATCCATTCGTGTTTCAAGTTGAGAAATCGGTTTCGAGGTGTATTCACCCCCCCCCGCCCTCTACACGAACGTGCTCTCGGGACCAACACAAATTATGTGGAAGCCCATTAGAAATATAATTAAATTAATGGGCTACGAGATATATTAATATTATATTAGTTTTTTGAAGGCTATATATATTAGTATTACGTTCGGAAACGAGAACACACACACACGCATACATACACGCTTGCGTGAGTTTGTGGGAGAGGCAGAATCTTATTTTCTACGGTTCTCGACCACCCGGAGGGAGAAAAAGGCCGGGACACGAGATCGAGAAGATCGACACGGGGAGCGACAATCAAAGTTGCGACAACATACGAAGGAGGAAGGTATCGTTCCTAACCTCGATATTTCCTTCAAGTTTATCTCGGGACCAACAACTCCTCCATGAAATGGCTCCACCTCCCGAGGTAAACACATAACCCGAGGTAGACTTCTTCTCATCTCTCATGCGCTTGGTAATGCAGTGCGTATAACCCAAAGGCACTAGAATGAGTGACTAGTCAACAATTTTCTAATCCCTAGTACGTTTAAGGTACTTGAGAATATTTTTTGACCGCGATCTAGTGCGCTTGTCCAGGATTAGGCGATATCTTGAGACCATGCCCACATCATATGAGATATCCGGTCTCGTACAAAGCATTACATACATGAGGCTACGAGACGGTAGAAGCATATGGTACTAGCCTCATACTTTCTATCCCTTTAGGCGTTTTAGGGGCGCCGATTCTTTGATAGAAAAATGCCATGTATGCGAAATGTCTTGAACCTCTCTTGGCATTTTGCATGCTAAAATGAGCAATAACGGTATCAATGTAGGACGCTTCGATAAGTTTAACATCCCTTTTCGGGCGATCTCGGATAACCTTGATCTCAAGGATGTAAGCGGCTTCACCTAAGTCCTTCATTTGAAGCTGCTCGAATAACCCATGTCTTTACGTCGATAACACTTCAACATTGTTGCCCGATGAGAAGGATGTCGTCTTCATAAAGTGCAAGAAATACCACCGATCCGTTAACACGGATCTGATACAATACACACACACCTTGTTAGGACTTGATTCGAATCATAGGATTTGACCACCTCGTCAAAAACGCATGAAGCCATGCGGGAAGTTTGTTTAGGTCCGTAAATGGACTTCTTAAGCTTCCAAACTAAATGCTCTTCGCCCCTTCTTCACATATCCATCTAGTTTGTTTCATGTAGATGTGTCTACCTTTTTCAAGGTGACCGTTTAGGAATGCGGTCTTGACATCCGTTGCCCGAATCTCTAGGTTCATGTGAGCTGCTATGGCGAGGAGAATCCTAATGGACTTGATCATTGCTATGGGCGAGAAAGTCTCTTCATAATCGATACCTTCTTTCTCGGTAAAACTCTTCGCCACTAGCTTGGACTTAATTGCTATGATCTCTCCATTCGGTCCTCTCTTTCTCTTATATACCCACTTTCTACCAATATCCTTGCATCCCTCGGGTAGTTCGGTGATCTTGTATACATCCGTGTCGATTATAGACATAAATTACGATTCCATGGCAATTCGCCGTGAATGCGCATCTATATCTCCCACTTTGCTCCGTTGTAAGTCCGGGGATCCATTTGTATCTTGTTCATGCGTCGAGAGATGATCGGGCGTCTCCACGGTGAACATAAGCCGTCAGGTGCAAATATCACCATCCCTCTACGTCGAAGGAGTGTCCGGCACCGTGTTAACAGTTGTGCGGTATCTCGTGGAGCTCTATCTTGCACGGCGGCTCCATGAGTGGATCTCGATCACCTTGTAATTCCTCGAGGATGATCTCGACTCGACACTTGTGATTACTAATATAATCCTCCTCTACAGAACCGAGCAATGGTGCTTGACAACGATCTTGTTCTTTAGAATCATAAAAATAACCACCCTTCGTTTCCTTCGGATACCACATAAACAACATAACCTACGAACGTGGCTCCAACTTGTCGGCCTATTTATTCAACACATAAGCGGGACACCCCCAAATCTTTATGTGGTGCATATTGGCTTGTGCCCGCTCCACAGCTCGATCGGAGTCGTGTTAACCGACTTGGATGGCACACGGTTCGTAAATATCTTTGCAATTTGTTGGGTATATCCCCAAAAGGAAATCCAAGTGCGTAACTCATCATCGATCGAACCGTCTCTAAGAGTGTTCGATTTCTTCTTTCGACACACCATTCTGCGAGGTGTGTGCAGTGCTGTCATCTGCGATGTAATCCCACGATACGTCGAGTAGTCCTTGAACTCGTTGGATAGGTATTCCCCACCACGATCAGATCGCAGTGTTTTGATTTCTTTACCTAACTTCTTCTCCACTTCAGCTTTGAATTCCTTAAATGTGACGAAGTACTCATACACTACACGAGCTTGTGTGGACATGGGTCCACACAAGTCAGAATGAATCAAACTTAGTGCTTTTGTGGCTCTATAACCTTTTACCTTAAAAGGCGTAGTCACCATCTTTCCCTCAAGCGGGATTCACAATTTCGAAATGGTTCGACTTGGAGAGACTCCGATGATCCGTATTTAACCAACCTTTGGATCCTATTTAGATTGATGTGACCTAGTCATAGATGACATAGATAAGTTTGATTTACCAAAGAAATTTACCATAGAAGATTATTTTCTTTTCTTATTGTTTGATGATGAGGAAGTAACATTAACAGATGTACATTGATTAGAAGTAATAGTATATAGAGATCGATTTAAATGCCCATTTGAGATAAGATCTTTGCCTTTCAAATCAAAATTTGATCATAAAAAATAGATCTATAACCATCAACAATAAAAAGTTTTGAAATGAAATAATGTTTCGCCTAAATTCAGGCACTAGTAAAACATATCTTAATACTAAGGTGGAGTTTAAAACGAGATAAATGTAAATCTCCTATAGCAATAGCTGAAACTCGCGATCCGTTGCCCATGGAAACCACAACCTCGCCTTCGGCGAGAACCCTTTTCTACGCAAAACCCCGCAAGGTGTAACAAACATGGCCAGTTGCTCCAGAATCTACTATCCATTCATGGGTAGATGCGGAAACAAGAACAGTTTCAGTTACTAAGGTGATCCATGTACCTTTCTGTTTTGCCTTAAAGTTGGGATATTCAGTCTTCCAATGTCCTACCTTACCACACTTGAAACACTTCCCCTTAGGTTTTTGAACCTCTCCGGTAGGTGCTAACTCCGTGCTCCCGCTACTCTTCCCGACGTTCGTAGCATTCTTGCCTTTTACGGAATCCACCTTTGGAGAGTTCCTTTAGGCTGCTAGTAGTGTTCAAGACTTAGGTTCCCTTCCCTTTAGTCGACCCGTGATTCCTTCTACGGTGATTAACTCGCTCGAATCATTCGAGTGTAGTTCTTCTTTGACATCACTACATTTAGGCGAAAATTCTCGTATGACTTATGTAGTGAATGCATAATGATATTTATCTTAATCTCAAAATCCAAGATACCACCAAGATTTGCAAGCCGATCTAGCAGCTTGGTCGTATGTAAAATATGACCCTGCGCGGATGCACCTTCGGCCCATAGTGCGGGTCGTAACACGCCTCAAGAGATAAAATCTCGAGAGATCTATCGGTCTCACCGAACTTTTCATCCATGGAATCCCATATTACTCTGCGTGGGGCATGTTTTCATACAGTGAACCAAGAGAATCAACCATAGTTGATAAAATGTCAAAACGATTCTTGTCATTATTCTCTACCCACTTCTCAGATACCCTAATCTGCTCCTCAGTCGCCCCTTCTTCGGGGGAGTTCGGGCTCGGGGCGAGAATATACGTATTTTTCTCGGTTTGGAACAATAGTGTAAGGTTTCTCTTCCACTGTTTATGGTTGTTTGGACCACTTTGAGGGGTCGGCTCATAAGACCGTTAATGACGGCTTGAGCAGACATATCGAAAAACATTTAAAATTTAAAGCATGTAAGAAATTTAAATTTGCACATAATTAAGTAATTAATAATCATTGTGACCTTTTGTAAAAATAATGATATCACAAACCTCGAACAACTATAGGAATTTCACTTGTAAGCCGCGCAAGTGAGCGTTTAATATTGTAACCCTAAACCCAAGCTATTTACCTATCTCTTTAATTCCAATCCACGCCTAGGTTCTTAAGACGAATGGAATTAATAGTTCGATATTCGGACCATGTCGCTACTAAAACGCGGGAAGGGACTTCGAGGGAAATGAATTGTACTGCGGTGACATATATGCGTTGACCATCAATTTGACCAAAATAGAATCAAATTCTCGAAATTGACATACTTACTCGAACCGTGCCGCATTCGATTTGATCTAATTAGTCATCCAATTTGATTATTACCTTCTAGAGTACTTGTGTTTAGTAGGCACGCATGCCACGCGAGATGGACGTTCTGACTTCGCTCGCACTACTCAATAATAATTAAATATTATTTTGGAAAACTCATCTCACAAAACTTCATAGCTCAAAGATGCAAGCAAGCCGCGCAGTGCACGTTTACTCACATAATCTTACTACTTACGTGTAGAGTCCGATTAAATGGAGGTCCGATTAAGTGTTTAATATCCAAATTAATGGAATATAATTAAAAACATAACTTAAAATTGCTTAGTCTTTTATATTCAAAATGTTTATTCCGATTCATGCTAAAAACACATAAATTCTAAAGCATGCAATTTCTAAATGCACATAATAAAACGTGCTCGCGAAAAATAAATATGCTTTAAAACGAATTAAATCTTATTTACATGTTTTTCTAAGCGCAATTAATCATATACTCCCTCCGTCCCATTATTTGTGGCTCAATTGGTTTCGGCACGGGAATTAAGAGAGTAGATAATAAAGTATGAGAGAGAGTAGATGATAAAATATGAGAGAGAAAATGAGTAAGATAATGAGAGAGTATGAGAGAAAGATGATAAAGTAGGAGAGAGGATGTAATAAAGTAGGAGAGAAAAGTTGACAGAGTTTGAATAATTTTTTACCTAATTAGGAAAGTGGGCACAAATAATGGGACACCCCTTTCGGGAAAGTGAGCCACAAATAGCGGGACGGAGGGAGTAATTGCATGCTAAAGCATAATAATAAATAAATGCGCAAATAGGAAATTAAACGTCTTTATCGGGCTTAAAACACAAACAAAAATAAAATTATATCTATTACAAAGCTCGATCGAGAATCCGACTTTTCGATATCTTGAAAAATCTTTGATTTTGAAACCGCATCGAAAAATGCTTCATCGCCCGGCGTCATCGGGGCGTGCGCCTCGTGTCAGACACGTGTACAACCACGTCATCAAGGGTTGACTGTTGGGATTTTGTATACTGGAAGCACCTTTTATGCTTGTATACAATGTGTTTTTGTCCTTACCACTGTTTTATTCTCCAATCTGATAAATATGTATATTTGCACATGTTATCCTTTATCTTGTATAAAAAGTTAGATTTGTGTGGTGTGTCGGGTATCACGAGAAGACAACACAAGTTGGTTGAAGCTGACAAGATATAAGCGGTTATCACAGTGAGACAACTTAAGGATAAGTTGTCGGTTTAAGGCTGCCGGTTTAGATAAGAAGTGGCTTGTCTTATGGCGCTTGTCTTTCTTGGTACACTTAAGGTGGTGTATTGACGGATCACGGTAAGATGTGTTCTCCTAAGCGACCCCAGTGGAGAACCAAGATCTCGGTGACTTAGCTGGTCTTAAGCTTGGTAAGACTTCGGTGAGTGCATCGGCTATCTATCACTTTGACCTACTATGGTGAACGTCATCGCGGCCGGATCTACGTATCTTGGGTGTTAGTAGTTATTTGTGGCTCGAGCTGGTTATGCGTATCTTGTATCCAGTATCCTAGTAAAATGGGTTGATAATATCCCCGAGGAACTCGAAAGGATTAGCGCACTAAACCCGGCCGGTTGATTAAGTTCGGGGTGTGTTAATAAGGTCGAGTGGTACTACTCGGGGAATATAAGATGTTTAATAATTTAAGCTCTCAAATAGCTTAATTAATTAACGGATATTTCTATCTTAAATACGGAGATCGATTAAGTCTAAAATACAAGCCCTTGCTCAAGTGGGATAAAGGGGTAAGTCGGCACGGATTCTCTAGTGGAATGAATGCGTGTTAATTAATTAATTTTGCTCATGGTTGAGCATGGATAATTAATTAATTGGAGGCCAAGCTTTATTTCTTGTATTGGATCCCCGATGCGGCCCGATTAGTTGCCTAGTAATTTATTGTCTCTCAGAATTCATTATTAATAGATTAATGTATTTTTACATTATTTAATAATGTTATTTATCTGGAATTAATTGGTTGGGCCAATTAATTGATAAATATTAGTAGCCCAGTAAATTAATTAATTATATTATGGGCTGGTTATGTGGAATCCCATTAGAAATATAATTAAATTAATGGGTTACAAATATATTAATATTATATTGGCTTTTAAAGCCTATATATATTAGTATTCTGTTCAGAAACAGATGACAGACATTCATATTTTTGGAGAAGCCAAACGTGAGTGAGAGAGAGACAGTTATTTAATTTTCTTCGAGTTCTCGACCACCCGGAAGGAAGAAAAAGGCCGGGATACAGATGAGAATGTCTAACACGGGAGCAACAATCAAAGCCGCGACAACATACCGGGGGAGGAAGGTAGCGTTCCTAACCTAAATTATTCCTTGAATTGGTATCAGAGCCTGGTTTAGGCTCGATTGTTGCTGTTAGATGTATGATAAGGTTTTATTTCGTCGTTATCGGGCTATTTTCGTGTTTGGGGGCGGCTGCGAGCCATTGTTTTGACCCCGATGTAACGTTTTTCTCGTGAGAAAATCCACGAGTAGATTATAGGACCTATTTGTTATGTGATTGTACTATTTTTTGTCTGTAATTGGTGCAGGAGGCACGAAATACGAGACGACGAAAATTTGATTTTCGCGGCAAAAACCCCAGTTTTCTAGGGTTACGCCGCATCTTGCGGCGGAGATTCCCGGTGCGTCCGAGCGTCGGATCGGCGATCGGCTTGAACCTATGGAATCGTCGTCTTACGAGATTCGCGTCGATAGGTCGTAAGGGATCATCCGATCCCGAATACGATCGGAATTGACGTCTGAAGTAGGCTGCTTGTTATGAATTTGTTCCGGCGAATCGTTTGAAATTTGGGAAATTGAGGAACTAATCTCGGCCGGAATCCGTTACCCGGTGGTCGTGAGTGTTCAAATTACGTTTCTCCTGTTTCAATTGATTGAATCGCGGCTCAAAAATGGAGAATTCAGGCGGCGAAAGGCGGCGACGGCGGAGGCGCAATTTATTGCGCAATCTCGTCGTTGTGGCGGAAATCGCCGGCCGTTTGGCACGTCCCAGACATCTGGACGACGTCAAGAGGCAGCGGGGACGTTGGAAGAGGGTCGGGGGAGGCCGAGGATGGCGCGGCGGCGCGCGTGCGGCGGCGCGCGGCGCGCTGCGCGAGCGGAGATCGGCGCCGCCGCGCGCGCTTCTCGGCGCGCGGCGCCGGGGATCGACTTCGCCGTCGTCCGGCGCACCCCAGGTGCCGGCGGCGGCCCGAGGCCGGCTGCCGGCGGCGGCGCGCAGAAGGGTGGAAACGTGCGCTGGCACGCCGCGTCGATCCTCTGGCCTGTCTTTGCGTGCGTGTTTGCCGCGTGTGCGCCGTGTGGCAGAACCCTAATGGCGTGGCGGCGACGGTTCGATGCGGATTTTGAAGCGTTTTTTTCGCAGCGAGTTTCAGATTCGAAGATTTCGAAGATACGTGTTTTGATCGGGCGATGTAATAGTTAGGGATTACATGTTTTAAAGCCCGATAACGATTTTAAATTTTCTATTTGCGTATTTATGTTTAATTATGCTTTAGCATGCGATTATGTGATTAATTGCGCATAGAAAAGCATATAAATAGAATTTATGTCGTTTTTAAAAGCATGTTTTAATTTTCGCGAGCACGTTTTATTATGTGCGTTTAGAAATTGCATGCTTTAGGAATTATGTGGATATGCGTGATTCAAAACAAACCTTTTGAATAAAAAGACTAAGCAATTTTTTAAATTAAATGTATAATTAGATTCCATTAATTTGGATATTAAACACTTAATCGGACCTCCATTAATTGGACTCTACACAAAAGTAGTAAGATTATGTGAGTAAACGTCCACTGCGTGGCTTTCTTGCATTTTTGAGCTACCGGTTTTGTGAGATGAGTTTTCCCAAAACAATATTTGATTATTATTGAGTAGTGGGAGCGAAGCCGTAAGCGTCCACCTGCGTGGCTTGCGTGACTAGTAAACACGAGTACTCTAGAAGATAATAATTAAATATGATGGTTAATTAGATCAAATTGAATGCGGCATGGTTCGAGTAAGTATGTCGATTTCGAGAATTTGATTCTATTTTGGTCAAATTAATGGTCGATGCTTAGATGTGACCGCGAGTACAATTCACTTCCCTCGAAGTCCCTTCCCGCTTTTTAATAGTGACATGGTCCGGAATATCGAACTATTAATTCCATTCGTCTTAAGAACCTGGACACGGATTGAAATTAAATAGCTAGGTAAATAGCTTGGTTTAGGGTTACGCTAGTAAGCGTCCACTGCGTGGCTTGCTAGTGGAATTCCTAGAGCCGTTCGAGGTTTTTAATATCATTGTTTTTACAAAAGGTTTCAATGATTATTAATTACGAATTATGTGCAAATGTTAATTTCATAAATGCTTTTAAAATTACATTTTTCGAGATATGTACGTTCGAATATTTTATTTTTGAGTTCCTAAGCGGTCTCACCAACCAAACCCTAATGGGTTTAACAATTTAAAATAATTTTATAGAGTGGAAGAGATATCTTACCTCTCCCGATAAAAAGCTCTGCAAAGGTCCTATATGAACTTGTTTTAGGACCGCTATGTCTAAGAACGAGTTTACTATGAGTATGTTACTCAAATCTTTGGTAGCGGTCAAAGAAGTTATAGGAAAGGGCAAGAGTGCTCAAGTCTTGAATATCCACTAGTAGTTCAAGGAATCCTCCGAAAGGCGGAAACCGGGAAAACGAGCGAGAAGGGTGGTCGATTCAAGAAGAGCATTGGGAGTAAGAAGAGCGGTCCTTATCGGCGGCATGCGAATGCCAAAGAAGAAAGGAAAGTTCTTCAATTATGGTAAGAAAAGGACAATGGAAGAGTTATTATCCGGATGTCAAGGCAAAATAGAAAGAGACTCGAGTCGCTCTTGTACTTGAAGCGTTGCGGTTTCCTCTTCTACCCACGAATGGGTAGTGGATTTGAGCGACTGATCATGTTTGTTACACTTTGCAAGGTTTCTTGCGAGAAAGGTAATTGAGCAATGGCGAGGCGGTAGTCTCGATGGGCGATGGATCGAAGTTCTGCGGTTGCCATTGGAGATTTAAATCTATCTTTTGATAGTTACGTTTTAGTACTTAAAGATGTTTAATATGTGCACGAGTTTAGGCGAAACACTATTTCTATTTCAAAACTACGCACCATGGATGGTTATAAATCAAGTTTTGATAGTGAAGTTTCTATCATGAAAGACGATGATTTTATACGTGGTGGACCGATAAACGGATCTTTATATACTTGTAAACCGCGTAGTTACATTAATATTGCTTCCTCGTCATCAAATCCTAAGAAGAGGAAAGAGTCTTCTAAGGTAAACCAAACTTATACGTGGCACTTAAGACTAGGTCACATCAATCTTAACAGGACTCAGAGGTTGGTGGAATATGGATCATTGGAGTCTCTCCAAGATTGAACCATTTCCAACTTGCAAAACTTGTTTGGAAGGAAAGATGGTGACTAGGCCTTTTAAGGAAAAAGGGTTATAGAGCCACGAAGTATTAAGTTTGATACATTCGACTTGTGTGGTTCTATGTCTACACAAGCTCATGGAGGGTATGAGTACTTCGTCACATTTATTGACGATTACATGAGGTATGGATATGTTTACCTTCTTCGCCATAAGTTGGATTGCTTTGAAACCTTTAAGGAATTCAAGGCAGAAGTGGAGAAGAAGATAGGTAAAGAAATCAAATCACTAGGATCTGATCGTGGTAGGGAATACCTATCCAACGAGTTCAAGGACTACTTGACAGAATGTGGGATTACATCGCAGCTGACAGCACCGGGCACACCTCAGCAGAATGGTGTGTCAGAGAGAGAAGGAACCGAAGTCTCTTAGAGATGGTTCGGTCGATGATGAGTTATGCAACTTTGCTAGTTTCCTTTTGGGGATATGCCCTAGAGACTGCAGCATACTTGCTGAATCGTGTGCCTTCCAAGTCGGTACAGAAGATCCCTTTCGAGTTGTGGAGCGGGCACAAACCCAGTATGCACCACTTAAGGATTTGGGGTTATCCTGCTTATATCTTTGAATAGGCGGGGCCGACAAATTGGAATCACGTTCGAAGTGATGTTGTTCATAGGGCATCCGAAGGAAGCGAAGGGTGGATACTTTTATGATCCTAAGGAACGAGAAGATCGTTGTTAGCCCTAGCAGCTCGGTTCTTAGAAGAGGATTACATTAGTTGCAGTAAATCTCGAGTCGACATTATCCTTGAGAAATTACAAGGTGGTCGAGTTCCACTTGAACGGCCGGTTGTGCAAGATAGTACTCCACGAGTAAGCGCACAATGCGTTAACAAAGCGCGACAGCATTCGGCGTAGTGGGAGGGTGATATGTACACTGATCGGTATATGTTCACTTTGGGTAGACGTTTGATTATCTCCCGGCGGATGAACAAGATACCGTGGATCCTTGGACTTACAACGAAGCGAGTGGGACATGTAGATGCGGGATTCATGGAGAATTACCATGGACTCGGGAATTTGAGTCCATAAGCGATATGGATGTATACGAGATCATTGAACTACACGAGGGGCTGCAATGTCGTTGGTAGTAAGTGGGTATACAAGAGAAAGAGAGAGGACCGTATGGAGAGATCATGGCGTTTAAGGCCGGGCTAGTGGCGAAGGGTTTTACCCGGGAAAGAAGGTATGGATTACGAAGAAACCTTCTCGCTTTGTAGCAATGATCAAGTCCGTTCGGATTCTCCTTGCCATATCGAGCTCACATGAACCTAGAGCTACGGCAAATGTATGTCAAAACCGCATTCCTAAGCGGTCACCTTGAAAAAGGTAGGGACATCTACGTGAAACATCCGGGATGGTTATGTGAAGGAGGGGCGAAGGGCATCTAGTTTTGAAGCTTAAGAAGTCCATTCATGGACTTAAGCAAGATTTCCGGTTATGGCACCGGCGTTTTCGATGAGGTAGTCAAATCCCATGGTTTGTATCACGTCCTAACGAGGTGTGTGTACCGTATTTGTGTTAACGGATTAGTGGTGTTTCTTGCATTTTACGTAGATGACATCCTTCTCATTGGCAACAATATTGAAGTGTTATCGGGCGTAAAGGCGTGGTTATCCGGCAGTTTCAAATGAAGGACTTAGGTGAAGGCCGCTTACATCCTTGGGATCAAGGTTATCAGAGATCGCCGAGAAAATGATGTTAAGCTTGTCACAAGTGTCCTACATTGGCGCCATTGTTATTGCTCGTTTTAGCATGCTAAAAGCCGAGAGAGGTTCGGTACCTTTCGGACATGGCATTTTTCTATCCGAGAATCGGTGCCCTAAAAGCGCTGAAGAGATAGAAAGTATGAGGCTAGTACCCGTATGCTATGCTTCGCCATGGTAGCCTCATATATGCGATGCTTTGTACGAGAGCGAGATATCTCATAAGTTGTAGGCATGGTCTCAAGATATCAGTCTAACCCTGGAAAGGAACACTGGACTGCGTTCAAGCATATTCTCAAGTACCTTAAACGGATTAGAGATTATAGGCTTGTTTACCAGTCAGACAGTCTAGTGTCTTTGGGTTATACGGGAATCGGATTTCCGGGTGACGAGAGATGAGAAGAAGTCTACCTCGGGTTATGTGTTTACCTTGGGAGGTGGAGCCATTTCATGGAGGAGTGCAAGCGAGAAATGCATTGCGGACTCGACCATGGAAGCGGAGTATGTGGGCCGCCCGAGGAAGCTTCGAAAGAGGCGGTTTGGCTCGAGAATTTCCTCCTGGATCTTGATATTGTTCGAGAATTTGCCTAAGGCGAAAGCGATTTATTGTGATCATGCGGGTGCGGTGACAAATTCTAAGGAACCTAGATCTCATAAGGCGTCTAAACACGTAGACAAAAAGTACCACATTATACGAGTATTCGTAAATCGAGGTGACGTGGTGATTGACAAAATTGGGCCGAAGTCGACCTAGCTAATCCTTTCACGAAGAGCTTACCACTTAAAGCTTACGAGACGCATGTTCGTGGCTTAGGGATGGTAGAGATGTTCCCCACTTAGGACTACGAAACTTTTGTATAAGTGGGAGAAGATGCGATGATAGATAGGATAGATAGCTAAGATATTGATGGGTACTAGTTTGTACCTAGATAGGGTGAGATATAGTTGAGTACTAGTTTGTACTTAGAACTGAAACATTGTATACTAAAAATTTACTTTAGTATAAGTGGGAGAATTGTTGGGATTTTGTATCTTTGGAAGCGCTTTTTATGCTTGTATACAATGTGTTTTTGTCCTTACCACGTTTTATTCTCCTATCGATAAATATGTATATTTATACATGTTATCCTTTATCTTGTATAAAAAGTTAGATTTGTGTGGTGTGTCGAGTATCACGAGAAGACAACTCAAGGTGGTTGAGCCGACAAGATATAAACGGTTATCACAATTGAGACAACTTAAGGATAAGTTGTCGGTTTAAGCGGCGATTTAGATAAGAAGTGGCTTGTCTTAGGTTTGCTTGTCTTTCTTGGTACACTTAAGGTGGTGTATTGACGGATCACGGTGAGATGTGTTCTCCTAAGCGACCACTAGTGGAGAACCAAGATCTCGGTGACTTAGGCTGGTTTTAAGCTTAGTAAGACTTCGGTGAGTGCGTTTGGCTA
This sequence comes from Lavandula angustifolia, assembly GCA_028984105.1. NCBI lineage: Eukaryota > Viridiplantae > Streptophyta > Magnoliopsida > Lamiales > Lamiaceae > Lavandula > Lavandula angustifolia. The sequence goes on along the minus strand of CM054819.1, from coordinate 11,889,203 downwards.
TCTATCACTTTGACCTACTATGGTGAACGTCATCGCGGCCGGGATCTACGTATCTTGGGTGTTAGTAGTTATTTGTGGCTCGAGTTTGGTTGTGCGTATCTTGTATCCAGTATCCTAGTGAAATGGGTTGATAATATCCCCCGAGGAACTCGAAAGGATTAGCACACTAAACCCGGCCGTTTGATTAAGTTCGGGTGTGTTAGTAAGGTCGAGTGGTACTACTCGGGAATATAAGATGTTAATTAATTTAAGTGCGTCGGTGAGCTTAATTAATTAACGGATATTTTATCTTAAATACGGAGATCGATTAAGTCTAAAATACAAGCCCTTGCTCAAATTGGGATAAAGGGGTAAGTCGGCACGGATTCTCCAGTGGAATGAATGCGTGTTTATTAATTAATTTTGCTACGGGGAGAGCATGGATAATTAATTAATTGGAGGCCCAACTTTATTTCTTGTATTGGATCCCCGATCGGGCCCGATTAATTGCCTAGTAATTTATTGTCTCTCGGAATTCATTATTAATGGATTAATGTATTTTTACATTATTTAATAATGTTATTTATCCGGAATTAATTGGTTGGGCGATTAATTGATAAATATTAGTAGCCCGGTAAATTAATTAATTATATTATGGGTTTGGTTATGTGGAAGCTCATTAGAAATATATTTAAATTAATGGGTTACAAATATAAAAGCCAATACTATATTGGCTTTTGAAGCATATATATATTAGTATTCTGTTCAGAAACAGATGACAGACATTCATATTTTTGGAGACGCCAAACGTGAGTGAGAGAGAGACAGTTATTTAATTTTCTTCGGTTCTCGACCACCCGAGAGGAAGAAAAAGGCCGGGATACAGATTAGAAGGTCTAACACAGGAGCAACAATCAAAGCCGCGACAACATACCGGGGAGGAAGGTAGCGTTCCTAACCTAAATTATTCCTTCATTGGCGTGGCGCGCCACATCGGCCCGCCACGTTATCATCTTCTTCCTCCAACAAAATGCCGCCGCCGCTCCAGGCCGGTTCTCGGCCGGACTGCCTGCACTTAAGGAAGCGCCGGACGACGGCAAACCAGAAGCTGCCATCCTCGATCCGTGTCGCCGCACGGAGACGCGACGCGGCCGCGGAAGTGCTTCGGGCGCACGCGTTTGCGCATCGCACCGGCGCGCTTTGCCCGCCGCCTTTCACCGCCTCGTCCGACCATGTCCGGCCTCCCTCGACTCCCGAGGCCTCATGGACCGTGAAGAACGGCCGTGCCTGCAAACGGCCGCCGTGCTGCTGCCCGGTGTGAGAATTCGCGCCGCTCGCCGCCGCCAAAATTCACCCTGTCCGAGCCACGATTTCGATCAATAAAAAGAGGAAAAACATAATTTGAACGCTCACGACCACCGTGTAGCGGTTCCGGCCGAGATTAGTTCCTCGATTTCCCAAATATCAAGCGGTTCACCGAAAAGAATTCATGGCAAACAACAAACTTCGGGGGACGTCGATTTGGTTGCATACGGAATCGGATGACCCCCCTGAAACTTATCGATGCGAAGCTTGTGAGACGAGGAATCCAGCGGTTCAAGCCGATCGTCGATCGAACTCCGGATGTGCCGTGAATCGCCACCGCAAGCGCGGTGAAACCTAGAAAACTAAGGTTTTCGGCGAAATTAGGGCTTTCTTCTCCCTCTCGATTTTCGTGCCTCCGGACCAAAATTACGGTACAAAAATAGTACAAACACATAACAAATAGGTCCTATCATCCACTCATGGATTTTCTCACGAGAAAAACGTAACAACGGGGTCAAAGCAATGGATCGCGGGGGCGCCCCCGAACACGAAAATTGCCCGATAACGACGTAAATAAACCCCAGGCATGCTCCTAAAAGACAACTATCGAGCCCAAGCCCGGGCTTTGATACCAATTGATGGAAATATAGGAGAGGAACAATTGTACCTTCCTCCACGTATGTTGTAGTCGATTTGATTGTTGCTCTGTTCGGATCTTCTAATGCGTGTCCCGGCCTTTTTCTCCGTCTACGTGGTGGGAGGCGAAAAAAAATATATTTTGTCTCTCTCTTAACTCGCGTTTGCGTTTGAGTTATGAATTTGTGTTTATTCGATTATGAACAAAATACTAATATATATAGGCTTCAAGAGCTAATATTATATTAATATTTGTAGCCTATTAATTTAATTATATCCCCAATGGACTTCTACGTAATTAGCCCGTAATATAATTAATTAATCTATTGAGCTACTAAAATTTATCAATTAATTGGCCCAGACAATTAATTCCAAATAAATAACACAAAATGCATTAATCTATTAATAATGATTTACGAGAGGCGATAAATAACTAGGCAACTAATTGGGCGGGATCATGGACCTAATACAAGAAATAAAGCGGGGCCTCAAATTAATTAATAAACTATGCTTATCCAAGAGCAAAATTAATTAATAAACACATTCATTCCACTAGAGAATCCGTGCTGACTTACCTCTTTATCCCCAATTAAGTAGGGGCTTGTATTTTAGACTTAATTGATCCCCTTATTCAAGATAGAAACATTCGTTAATTAATTAAGCTCAGCGGCGAGCTCAAATTAATTAACATCTTATTATGTTCATGAGTAGTACCACTCGACCTCATTAACACCCTTGAACTTAATCAATCGACCGGGTTTGGTGTGCTAATCCTTACGAGTTCCTTAGGGGATATTATCAACCCGTTTTACTAGGATACGGTTGCAAGATACGAGACAACCGCCGAGCCACAAATAACTACTAACACCCAAGATACGTAGATCCGGTCGCGATGACGTTCGCCATAGTAGGTCAAAGTGATAGATAGCTAAATGCACTCAGCTGAAGTCTTACCAAGCTTAAGACCAGCTAAGTCACCGACATCTTGGTTCTCCACTATGGTCGGTTAGGAAAACACATCTCACCGTGATCCTTCGATACACCACCGTAAGTGTACCGGTAAAGACAAGCGGCCAAGACAAGCCGCTTCTTATCTAATCTGCGGCTTAAAGCGACAACTTATCCCGAAGTTGTATGCGAGACGTGATAACTATTTATATCTTGTCAGTTCAACCAATTTGTGTAGTCTTACGTGATACTCGACACACTACACAACTCTTTACTTTACATGTGCATATATATATATATATATATATATATATATATATATATATATATATGATAGGAGAATAAAATAGTGGTAAGGACAAAAATGCATTGTATACGAAGCATAAAACTTCCCTTCCGGGTATACAAAATCTAAAACACGACCTTGACCGGCCACGTTATGCGGGCAAGATAGGCTACTACGACCTTCACGCGCACATTTCTTGAAACAATACGGGACAAATCTCTTTTATATATATGTGTGCTCCGTCTTGAGTTTATGCACAATCCACAAGTCTTTTTCGTGTTTGCTCTTTGCATGCCGAAAAAAGGGACAAGAGTCACTATGTTTGCGGATGTAGCCTACCCGAATTGTACTCAAGCGAGCTATTTTGAAATCAACTCCTTGTTCCATATGCCAAAGTACGATGGCGGCATAGAGTTCCTCTTTCGACAAAAAGGTCGATTATTGTACACAATTGACCATCCGCGATGTGATGCAAAGATTTGACGGCGGTGAGTAAGATTTTCTAGAGGAATAATCGAAATTAACCAATTTCTTCTGCTTCAAAGTTGTCATGCTCTATTTCATCACGAGTAGCTTCTTTGGTTGGCGGAATGAGCATAGAATAACAGTTGGTTCACGCTGCCCTCTCGCCGGACCTAGGCAGCAAAGTCATCAAACGAATAATTAATTAATGCATCGGTAATGTCTTCCTCTTCATCAGATGAACTATCAAGACGAGCTTCATTATCTTTATCACTCTCGACATGACCCTCGTGTTCGATGGCACTATCGCCCGGGATTTCTTCCACCACGTTGCTCAGAAAGCTAATTACCATCGCCAAAATTTGATATATCTTACGGAAATTAATAGATTTGGACGAATGGTTGATTTTGAACTTTAGCACTTTCCCCCACATCTGGAGTTATTGGGGTATACTAGAAACACTGTCGGCTCGATTTCAGTAGTGCATACACGAACAAGGTCCATATCATTTTAAAAAATGGACTTGATCGTCCTTTGACTTTTGCGCGAAACTGTCGTACAGTAGATCAGGTAGTTGAATGGAAGTGAGTACGCGTCAAGCGCGTATTGGATGTACTATCGTAGGGTTTGTAAGGGAAAATACTATTCGGCCGTATGTAAGCGATGTGTTCTTTCTTTCGTAGACATTATTACATTGATTGTTGAATTGGCCAGTTGAAATAAACAATAACGGTTATTGTCGAGTTCTCCATGTTATGCATTTTTTTAGGGATGAAATGAATTGCGAAAATTTTCTAGTAGGATGGCAACACCAATAGTGAAGATTTGGTTTTATCGTTTTCATGTGTAAATCCGAGCCGTTCGTGAAAATATTGAACCACTATGTTACGAATTGTCATTTTATTTTGAAAAGGTTGTTAGAAACACAATTAGAACCGATCCGTTCGTCCAGGAGATGAGTGTCGGGTGTAGGGGGGGTGAATACACAGAGTACAAGTTTTTCCTCAAACGCGAAGGTCGGCTCGGGTGAGAATTGCGACTAAATGAACAGTGCCAAATAAGAGCCTTTTGATTGCGGGTCAGAGTGTCTCAACTGCGGCTTCGGTCGGTATAGGAGTTCGGTCGGAGAGTTTCGGTGCGGATAAGTGTGGGGGCCGTAGGACTTCGTCTCTTTTGAAGCGTGTTTTCGCAAACCAAAGTTGTTTTGGTGGTGCACTTTTCAATACATTTTATGCAAAGTATAAGTTTGTGAATTGGTTTGAGTACAATGCGATAAAACGGGTAAATAACACATGCAGTTTTTAACGTGGTTCGGATACGCAAGATCCTACATCCACGGTCCTGCAGAACATGAGTTCTTGTTGCTTAATCTGAGCAAGCCTCAGCAAGGAATCCGTATGTTGGACGAGACCGCCTTCTAAGTTATAGTCCTTAGCGACTTTACATATCAAGCGAAGTTTGAAGGGGGATTGGATTTTCTCCAACAATGAAGGAGTTCTTACAATAAGAACAATTCACAAAAAAGTGAACTCCCTTCGAAAGTTCTAAGCTATGGTAAAAACGGGGAGCTTAAGAAAGAGAAGAGGGAACTAAAGAATCTCTAGAGAGAAGAACTACGGATATTAACTAAGCAGGTTCTTCGCTGGATCGACTTTAATGCGCTATAGAGTTTGTATGCAATGAGCTTGTATTCCCTTTGATGTCCCTTACGTTGAGCTTGGAAACTCTTCTCTATTTATAGTCGTGACCCGGGCATGTATCGAGTTGGAGGACGATGCCGCGTGTTACAAACTTCAAAGGAAAATGGCCATAAGTTTTCGGAATAGCGTCGCAGAGTGGTTGGCTTCTATACATGAGAGCAGCTTTATCGTCAGAGCAGGTAAGACTTTGGTTGCTTCTCATTGGCCTAGGTTTGTAGTAGGTGAGACTTGTCAGACATCAGTCTTCATCGAGTTGACTCTCATTTGAACCTCGTATTGAATAAAGCGTGCTTTGATATTCGAAATGAAATGATAGTCGGGCAGTTGTTTCCTTGTCAGATCTGCAACTGAGTTGCATGCGTTGATAGATGCGGATCGATCATCTCGACTTCTTCATCGAGTCTGCGATTAGAATCTTCTAATGAGGATAGACAAGCTGGTGACTACGAAAATCGCGAGCTCTTCTTACATTGAGTGGATAAAGAATCGTTCGGAGTCTTCAACGGAGGTCTGGCGAGCGAGATCTTCTGCGAGAACGGTCGGTGGAGGACACGAAGACCACTAGCTCTACAGCCGATGACATGGGGCTCGGAAATTTAACTTTTCTACTAAAGTTCATACCAACACCACCCCTTACGGGACTTAGACAAAATAATCAAAGAATATAAAGAACATGTCTAGCCTATTACATCATCATGTTCAAACACACATCGGGTTCATGACGGGTTTTGGGATCTTCAATTCTATAGCGATGAAAATCACTACAATTTCCCCCAAAACTAAAATATTACAATATGTCCTAAGTACATGAACTACGGCGTCGGTTCAAAGTACCCCCTAACAATGATCTAAGCGACCACCGACTCGTAGCCCAACACGATCATAGTCCGATGTCATTTTCAATAAAACTTTCAACTTGATTCCAATTTTAAAATAAACATGCAAAAGTAGGTTAGAACCCGTCATAATCTAGTTATGGGTAGTTTAGGACCAGTCCGATCGGACTAGATCTTGTCATAATAGATCATAACAAAAAAATTAATTGTGGTTCAAGCGCTCGAAATAAATTGGTGGGGGCTTGGTAAGAAGAACCTAGTAAGGACTTGGTTAGAATCAAAATGATGGAAAATAATTGTTTCAAATTTCAATTCCACTTTTATTTCGGTATTCAAAACCATATTACGAATGGTCGGAAGCTGGAGGTAAGAACTAGTCGAGAACCAAAATTATTTTGTGAAATATAATTTTCTCATAATTAATCAATCATTGTTGCACAAGTTTTTGGGAATACACCGAGTCAGACGAATTTCATACCAAAATAAAAAAGTCATGTACTTTTTTTTTTACTTGCTATTTTTGAATGTATTTATAAGAGTTGTTATTGATGTCGTTAACTTAATTATAAAGGCTACTTCATCAACTCCCCCTTTAATTTACTACAAGCAAAATTCTAACCCGCGCTTGAGCGGAGTCATTATATTGCCAAATATTATGTCAATATATTTCATTAACTACGATTTTGGTTAATTTATTTTAATAGTGTTTACTATAATTGAAAACCAAATTTATTAATATATTTTTACAACATGTAGTTAAATAAATACATTTATCATTTTAAACATTTCTCCATAGCCTTGTTGTGAAGAATATCCAATCTAGTTAGTCATTTTAAGATGTTTAAATATGTTGTAAGATGAGCAGAATATTGAATCTAGTAGTCTTTTGATGATGTTTAAAAATGTTGTAAAATGAGCACAATTCTCAGCACTTTTATACGATGGCTTTTACAATTTTAATAAATATTGATTATACAAACAAATATAACTCGTAAGTAGAATTTTACATAATAAATAAATAAATATAAAAAGATTCAATTTGTTTTATAAATATTAGACCACTTAAATTTCTTTTCTTTATATTTATTATAAATATTAGATTCAATTTGCTTATACAAACAAATTTCTAAAAGGAGTACTTTTCAAATAAGTAAAATTCCCCAAAGTTTCACTCTCCCTATAAATATTGTCCAACCCATTCTCACTTTATCCAGATAAATTAAATGTGAAAAAGATAAATATTTTCTAAATTGTTAAAAATATATTTTCTAAATTCTGTATGGACCAATATGATAATAGTATCTTATAGACTTTTTTATTCTTAAAACTTTTAGTTTAATTCAAAAGATTAAAAATAAATATGAAAGGATGTGAATGAATTATAAAAATAAGAAACATGAAAGATTAACTCTAGTAACAATTTAATATTAAATAATTTTTTGAAAGAAAGAGTATCGTCAATACTAAAATTGGAATGATTAGAAAGAACTATTAAAATATAAAAGAAGTATAAAAATTTAAAATTGAAAGAATAACATTAATACTAATAAGCAAAGGTTTGGTACTGGTTCACAGGTAAGTAACACCTTTGCAGTTGGGAACTGGGAGCTAGCTGATTCCTCACGATCAGTATATATTGAATCCTAAAACGAGGCCCTATAGGGTTTGCGAAAACCTTCAAACAAACTCCTTCCAAAGAAACAGGTATGCTTGCTTTTACTTTTATACCGGGACTGACATTCTGCAGAAAAAATTAAAATATAAAATCTGAGAATGATATTGGAATTAGGAATGAAAGAGTAGAATCGATATAGATAAAATTTATGCAGAAAAATCTATAACGACATCAGTGAAAAATAGTGTAATATGATCACATTTCTTGGTAACCGATTCTATTTTCTTAACAAAGGATTCAAGAAATTTCTGGTCCCAATTCCCAGAAATTATCATCCTTCAGCTTGACCCTTGAAGATTAAGGTTTTGGAGGATCGAATAAGGCACCAAAACATAACTCTTGTGATTTATTCTCGAATTAAAAAAGATTTTGATGGGGATCTTTGATTCCTCTGAAATTATGGTGATTATAATCATTGAATATCTTAGATTTTTCATGTTTATAGAGCACGCTATTACCTTTCATCTTTTGCAATGAATCAGCAACATACCTATTTTCACCTTTAGTGCTTTGCGGATTTTGTCTTCGGGTTTTATTTACAAACGATTCTTGTAAACAGACATCACGAATACATGATTGTAAGAAATATTTCTTGCTGTCTATGAGTATATTCGTGATTCATGAACTCTACAGACTACATAATTAAGACCCACAAACACAAGCTGCTACTCTTTATCATTCTGGTCCATACTACAACTATGATAACATAATGAACACTTATTTAAAGAAACACTTCGACTAAATCAGCCTCATGAAAATTGAATTGAAGCTCAAACTTTTGGTCCCAGTGGTGCCAGATCAACCTATTTCATCATCTCTATCATTCCTTAACCTTACATTTGTTAATTTATGTATGAGTTATAATATCATCATTACATGCACAAGGAATGAAATAGGAGACGTGATACATGATCCCATTTGGTTTGTCAATTGCTATCATTATACCACTACTTGTAAAAATTATGCCTTCGAGCAATAATCAGGGAGAAAACTAAACATTTAAACGATTGAAAGAATTGATGAGAAATGAAGTAAAGTTCACTTCGCATCCCTGAATCCCAAAATGAAATAAAGAGAATCCCATTTGTGGTGAGAAACTTAACGTCATCGTTGAGGTAAGTCTCTGGACACAAGCATCAACTGTAGGCATATGAGTCGGAGATGATTCTTAGTTCTTTCTTAGGGGGAAATTGTTAGATTTTATCTAAAGATATGAGTCAGTGGTTACGGGAGAAATTATAGGGAGATGATTCAGTACATTTGATGATTGATTGATTGTTGTATATTTTAATGAGGAATTGAACATCCCAAAACCCCCGAGTGTGTGATGAACTGACATGATGTAATAGGCTATACCTGTTTGATCTTTCTAGATTATTTTGTCTAAGCCCTATAAGGGGTAAATTGTTGGATTGAACTTCGATAGAGAAGTTAAAAGTTCCGAAGCCCACGTACGTCATCGGTTCGGTAGAGCTCTGTCTATTTAATAGCTCGGTTGTTTGTATTCGATTCGGTAGTTGGAAGTACTCGGTAGAAGATCACTCTTGGCCGACTCGAGAAGAAGACTCAATATGATCGGCCTTGATTTGCGAAGAGTTGTGACTCGGTTGCGGTCCGTACAAGGGAAATCGACGGCCTAACCTTTATTAGTCGGATGTCGGTGGAGGAATTCTTAGTGTCAGAGGTTGAGAGGATGTCAACTTCAGCTAGAAGGCGATGTCCGATAAGTCTCACCTGCCGCCCGTACCTCGACAAATTAGAAGCAAGCGAAGCTTGTCATCTCGACACATAAAGGCTGCTCTCACGCACATAAAGCCAACAACTCTCTACGGCGTCATTAAAAATTATATGGTCGTTTTCCTTGGAGTCTTGTGACACGTGGCATGGTTCCCTCAAGCGGATATTTGCATGGGTCGTGACTATATAAAAAGATCATCTTGAAAAGTTGAAGAGTCCATAACGGACCAAAGGGAATAGAAACGCAAGAAGGTCGTGAACACGTTCTCAAGCACTCCTAGCAAATTTACTATTTCATCTAGCGAAGAACTCGAAATCCCAAAAGATATCCTACTAGTTCTTCACTCACAGAATTGTTCCCGGTCTCTTTTCTAAGCTAACCTTATTAGATCATACGCTTAGACACTTAAAGGAGATCACTTTTAGTGTAACATTCTTATTGTAAGAACTCCTTCCTAGTTGGAGATAACCCTTTCAAACTTCGGTTTGATTTTATAAAGTCGCTAAGGACTATAAGCTTAGAAGGTTACATCCGGTTTGACGAGAAACCTTCTTGAGGTTTCCTCGGGTTAATCAACAAAACCTCTTGTTCGGTGGGGCCGTGGATGTAGAACCTTGCGTACACGAACCACGTTAAAAATTGTTCGTGCCATTTACTATTTTATTGCATACATTTGTAAAGCGCTTGCAAAATCAAACTTTCGGTAAAAGCGACTTCCTTCACGTTTGAGCAAAAACTTGGACTCGGGTGTATTCCGTCCACCCCCACTCCCCCGCGTACACCCGATACTCTCTCGACCAACATCAACATATAAACAACACAAACCTCGATCATCTCTATCTACGGAATTGGGGTATTAACTCAATCTGTACAAATCATCGTGTCTCGTGACCAATTGACCTTGTATAGTGTTTTCATACACAAAGAAGAGAGGGCTTACATGATTGTGCGAAGAAAGGAGAAGTTGGGGGAACCTAGACCTATAAATAACATAATTAACCATTGCTAAGTTGAGAGCAACTCAGAGAAATAAAATTGAAATAACCGTAACTTTTGCAAACAGATCTGGCGAATAGAGACATTATGGAGCGAGAAAGAGAGAGAACCTGGCGAGGGGATCTGGAGAGGAATCAAGTGGTGAAAGCCATTTTGGGATTGGAATAAACATCTGTTTGAAATCATTTTAGCATCCAGCTTTAAAGAGAGGAGGGGGAAGGGGAATAAAAAGGGAGGGAAAGTCGAACGTCGCATAGAGTGGAAGGGTGCGTAGAGATATGGTGAAATCAGGTAAAAAAAAACCGCCAAAGTGAGACCGAAAGGCGTGAAAGTAAGAAAATAAATTAATAACTATTTATTCAAAATTAAAAATCCCAATATTGTTCGACGAAATTCCAACTACAAATTAGTTGAGTAGGGTCAAACAATTCGGAATTTTTTTATTTTTTTATTTTTATCAATATATCTGTATTTCACTTAAATTGTTAAATCTTTGAATTACAGTTTAGTATTTATCCACACAAACAACCTCGAATTAGATTCAAGCATCTAAATCTTGGGGCGGACGCATAAATGACATTATATTAATCCACCCTTAAATTACTAACTCTGCATAAATGACATTTCATTAATCCACCCTTAAATTATTAAATCTTTGAATTACAGTTTAGTATTTATCCACACAATCAGCCTCGAATTAGACTCAAGCATCGAAATCTTGGGGCGGACGCATAAATGACATTTCATTAATCCACCCTTCCTCCGGCAAACAAAGTGAGCATCATGCGCTAGTAAGATAATCAGCAACATAAAATAAAATAATGCGGCAGCGTTATGTGTGAGTGCATCACGCGTCGCGTTAAGGGTGGTTTAACTTTCTTACGTGTGGAGGCTATTGCAGGGGGGAGCGAGGCGTTTCTGGAATTTATACACACTGTTACGATGTCACTCCATTATCCGGTTTAGCATAAGATTGAAAATCTGAAAGGTAAAAGTTGTAATTTTATTTTTCTCATACCCTCGTTCTATTCTCTCATTATACATTCTTCCAAGGGTAGGCGTTAATCACATTCACAGTGAAAAAGGATACTTGCCTTAAAGACAGATCAAATGCCAAGGGATTAGACATCAAACAATCAATCAGCTTAACCTAACAATCAAACGTATAGCTGCATCGACATTTACCCTTACAAAGATTCTCTATGCTCATTCATTCAACGCATAAGCATAAACAAGGAACACCAATTCAAAGTAAGCACAGTAATCAAAATGAACGGATCTAATTCGTATTACTAATAACGCCGATTGTCTCAAAACGAAAAGAAATTCATAAAAGGCAATGTAACATAACACAGTTCGTTTCAGCATCCAAAATTAAAAAACTGCAACAAAGATCAAAATCTATATTGACCAACCTAATCAATAGTCTGCATAATATCTTCGGCCGTGAACTTGGTACCCTTGTCCTTATCCGCGGCGGCGCGCCCTTGGCCTTGCGCTCGAGCAGCGACTTGCGGTCCTTATCGACGCGGAGCTTGGTGACGACGACCTTGGAGGGGTGGATGCCGACGTTGACGGTGGAGCCATTAACCTTCTCCCCGAGTGATGCGCTCGATGTGGATGACCCATTTCTTGCGGTAGACTTGGACTACTTTGCCCTCGCGACCCTTGTAGGTCCCACGGACGACCTGCACCTCGTCGTCCTTGCGCACCGGTATGGATCGGGCGTTGTATTTCGAACGGAGGTCTCCGGAGAGCGGCGCGCTCATGATGACGCGGCGGACGCTCGACGGCGCAGTGAAGTGGGCCTTGCGGCTCTTGCGCCGGGAGGAAGATACGCGAGGGTTGAACTTCATTTTTGTTGCGGTTGCTGCTGCTCCTGTGATCGGTGATTTTGGGTGGTGGAAGGCGAAATCGTTAGGGTTTCCAATTATTTATTGTTTGGAATATAAGAATTTTGCTCTGCGAATTGGGCCTCGCTATTTGCTGTTGTGGGCTCGGTCCAGAATGGAATTAAATTGCATGATTTTTGGTCATTATCAAGAATTGAGTTTTTCATTTTCATTTTTTGCAACATTAGTTTCGAATTATGATTTATAAATATGTTTTTATAGTATTAGTTCTGTAGACATCATTTCCTCCATTTGTTAAATGTTTTTATAATAAGTTTTGAGAAGTCTTTAAAACTAGTGATAGAGTGCAAACTTCATTTCCTCCATTCAACTTTAAAAAGTAAAAATGCTCTCAAAATATGTTTTGGTGCGAGAGTACCGTTGAAGTTTATAGTTAAGACTAAAAATACCCTTTAAGTTTAAAATTCAAAAGTAAAAGATACATCTTAAGCTTATATTTTAGTACACAAATAACAAAATTACCCTCATCTCACCTTCAATTTGTGTATAACTTTAAAAAACAAAAAAAAGACATCAACTTATTACTCCAAATGTCCATTATTAATTTTCCCTATTCATTTTTAGGCTGTCCAACTATCAATGTTCTATTTCTTATAATGATAATATTCACTTTATATTAAAAATGAGGAAGGTCTCTCATTACTCACTACCCACACCACATTCTTATAACATTCTCTCCCAAAATTTTGCTCTCACACGATTCCGCTTCGCTTAAGCTCGAGAAAATTATGATTTTTAACTTTTTGGAAACTTTAGATTATTTTTTTTATTACAACATAAACATAAACCGAAAAAAAATCAATTGCCTCAACTATGCATTAATAAAATTTGGATAAATTCTCATTCCTTCCACCAACCATTCCTCGAAAATTGTGTTAATTTTTTAATATTATTAAAACTCATAAAATTTATATCTAAATAAAGTTCTTAATATTTGTCAGAAAAGAAATGAGACATTAATAATGGGACGGGGACGGAGAGAGTATTATTATATTTTTCATCTTTTTTATTTACACCATAGGCAAAACAAAATCGAGATATGTGATTTTTTACGTAATTTATGCTATGATTTATTAACAACATATTATTTTGATTTTTTTAGAAAAAATAAAAAGTAATGGACAATTTTTAATAAGTTTATTTTTTTCGAAATTTATGGACTTTTTTTAAAACAACAAATTCTTAAAGAATTATTGGTCTAAAGATGATTCTTGAGTCTAAAAAACAAATTCTTAAAACAAATTGTTGGATGATGATTGAGTATAAGATTTGACGATCCCAAAACCCCAAGCTAGGTGATGAACCAATATAATGTAATAGCTTATGAGTTCGGCATGTTAGGAACTCATTAGACTATAGATTGAGTTCAATAGCTATAGACTTCGGTAGTTTATTTATTCTCAAGCTGTTAGATAGACTCGGTGTGTGAAGACTCGGTACGATTCCTCGAGAATCTCCTGAACGTGTGTTGGATATCGGTACAAAAGGATCGACTTACAAGGCGAAGACACTAGGAACACAAAACATTTAAGCATTCAAAGCTCTAGTAATCTCAAAGCTCACCCAGGCGAAGAACTCTATTTAGTTCTTCACTCCAGAGTACCATCATTCCCATTCTCTATTCTCCAAGCTAACCTTGTTAGATCATAAGCTTAGACATCGAAGGAGTTCATTGTTGAGCTTGTTCTTATTGTAAGAACTCCTTCTCAATTGGAGAATCTCAACCATTGTGTTGGAACACGTTGTAAAGTCGACGGGACTATAACTAGTGATTTGTCCGGTTGCGCGGATCGAGTGAGACTTGCTTAGTATAATTAATTCAAGACATCCCAGTAATTCGGGACGGTATGCATAGGATTTTGTGTATCCGAACTACTTGCTTATTCTTGTTTTATTTGTTTCTCTTCATCCCGCATGTAACTCGCTCTCAAAATTCATAAGTTTGGATTTTTAGTAAAACACTTAAAACGCACACAAGCATCACTTCATCCAAAGATCATGTCGAAAAGAAGGATATCGGAATGGAAAAAAATCCATACGGGATAATCAAAGGCTAATATATTCATCAAAACTTTAGGCGAGACCGGATTCGAGAGAACTCTCGGTAGAACTAGAGTCTCCTTGGATCCCTACCGACTTAGTTGATAAGAAGATTCATGAAGCGTTCGGTAAAGGGGAACGTAAACAAAAGTACTTATCCGAGCTTAGTAATTAATGTTTGGTACATGCATCATATTTATTTCCCACCATTAATTTATAAAGGAAGTCATTAATAAAATCGATTTCATTAAAAGCACGACGGTGCATGTACGAACCGTGGCGCATTTAATGCATGTAATATCACCTTATCTTATAAGATAAAGATACGTAGGTCGAGATTATAGGCGCCATAATAATCATTACTAATTGTAACTTGCATTTCAGCCGTATGATTAAATGCGGAACCGTCCACTTAAAACCGCTTGTTGGGATGAGATTCGGTATGATAAGATTTGAAGATCCCAAAACCCTAGCTGAATGATGAACCTTCGATATTGTAATAGCTTAGTTGAGTTCGGTTTGTTAAGAACTCCGTTAGGCCGAGTTGGTAGGCTGTGCGTTCGGTAGAAGATTGCACTCGGCAGAAGACCTCGACGTGAGGAAGTCGGTTGGTTGCTATCGACCAGCGAATCCGCAAAGAAATTCGAGCCTGCGGCGGATTGATCGGACGAATGTCGGTCGAAGAAACATCGGTTGAAGGTCCGAGGATTCGGGAGGAAGTCGACTTCATCGTACATTGGACTTTGAACAAGCCTCGCCTACTCTCGTACACTCGACCGGTAAGGAGCAGGCAACATTTTATACGCTTTGCCATAAAGCTCCTCCTGAGACGGAAAAAGAGGAAATCTCTACAATATCTCTACAACAATGTTCAAAATTTATATGGTCATTTTCCTTGTCTTATTCGACACGTGTCCAGACTCCCTCCAATGGATCTACTCACAAATTGAAGACTATAAATAGAGAAGGTCTTCATCTTGAAAGGCACTAAGGGAACACAAGCTTTCAAGCGAACATACTCTAGCGAACTCAAAGCCAAACCTGATGAAGAACTTGCTCATTTGAAGATCATCTTAGTTCTTCTCTCTATAGATCCTTGGTTCCCCTTCTCTATCTCAGCGTGCTCATTGTAATTGTTGGGATTTTGTATCTTTGGAAGCAAATTTTTATGCTTTTATACGATGTGTTTTTGTCCCTACCACTATTTTATTCTCCTATCGATAAATAGATATATTTGCACATGTTATCATTTATCTTGTATAAAAGTTAGATTTGTGTGGTGTGTCGGGTATCATAGAAGACAACACAATTTGGTTGAACCGACAAGATATAAACGGTTATCACGGTATTGAGACAACTTCGGGGATAAGTTGTCGGTTTAAGATGCGATTTAGATAAGAAGTGGCTTGTCTTAGTTTGCTTGTTTTTGCGGTACACCGAAGGTGGTGTATTGATGGATCATAGTGAGATGTGTTCTCCTAAGCGACCTTAGTGGAGAACCAAGATCTCGGTGACTTAGTTTGGTCTTAAGCTTGGTAAGACTTGGTGAGTGCATTTGGTTATCTATCACTTTGACCTACTTGGTGAACATCATCGCGACCAGGATCTACGTATCTTGGGTGTTAGTAGTTACTTGTAGCTCGGTTGGTTGTACGTATCTTGCGGCCGTATCCTAGTAAAATGGGTTGATAATATCCCCGAGGAACTTGAAAGGATTAGCACACTAAACCCGGCCGATTGATTAAGTTTAGGTGTGTTAATAAGGTCGAGTGGTACTACTCGGGAGAATATAAGATGTTAATTAATTTAAGCTCTCGGTGAGCTTAATTAGTTAACGGATATTTCTATACGAAATACGGAGATCGATTAAGTCTAAAACACAAGCTCTTGCTCGATTTGGGATAAAGGGGTAAGTCGGCACGGATTCTCTAGTGGAATGAATTTGTGTTTATTAATTAATTTTGCTACGGAATTTGAGCATGGATAATTAATTAATTTGAGGCCCGACTTTATTTCTTGTATTAGATCCACGATACGCCCGATTAGTTGCCTAGTAATTTATTGTCTCTCGAAATCATTATTAATGGATTAATGTATTTTTACATTATTTAATAATATTATTTATCTTAAATTAATTGGTGGGGCGATTAATTGATAAATATTAGTAGCCGAGTGGATTAATTAATTGTATTATGGGCTAAGTATGTGGAAGCCCATTAAAAATATAATTAAATTAATGGGCTATAAATATATTAATATTATATTGGCTTTTGAAGCATATATATATATATATATATATATATATATATATATATATATATATATATATATTAGTATTACATTCGAGCGAATACGAGATCACATAAAAAGCAGACGCACACACGCGTTTCAAGAGAGAGACAATAATCTTAAATTTTCTTACGTTCTCGACCACACGAGAGGGAAGAAAAAGTAGGGACACATGGTCGGTAGATCTAACACGGGAAGCAACAATCAAAGCCGCGACAACATACGAAGGAGGAAGTTATCGGTTTCTAACCCTCATTTATCCTTCGGTAATATCAGTAGCTTAGAACCTCGAAGGAGTTCATCTTTTGGCTTGTTCTTCTTATACGAACTCCTTCATTTGTTGGAGAAACTCTAACCTTAAAGGTTGAGAAGTCTAAAGTCACTACGTACATAAGTAGATTTACGTCTTGTGTACATATTAACCGAGACTTGATAAGTATAAGAAAACAAGTTAGAATGCGTCATTTGAACGCAGATCCAAGCGAGACTTGCTCGGTATAATTAATTCAAGAACTCTGCTTAGTTCGGGGCGGTGGACGTAGGACCCAGCGTGTCAGAACTTCTTTAAAAATTGCTAGTCTTGATTTTAATTTTTGCATTGATTAAGCTGTTCATTTGCGTACAGCGAGTTTAGTATATTTGGCTAACCGACAAGTTTAGTAACAATCTTCGACAAAGCTAATTTTCGCATTACGAGTTTTAAATTTGCATTCGGGTCCATTCATCCCCCCTCTACACGAAGCTCGTCTCCGGACAACCAATTGGTATCGGAAGCGATGTTCTTATTGATCATCATTATCGATTCTTGGTCGAACTTCGAAAAAGATCCTTAAAATTCATTTTCTCTGCACTAGCATCTCTTCGTAACATCTATACCATATTCTTTCAACATGTCGATTTCTTAGGTATAAGGACAATACTCGTGTTTTCGGCGAGAAAACTATGCGGTATAGTTGGTGAGGATGGAGGCTCATTTAACATCATTTGCAAGACAACATGGGCGATGTTACGGATAAATGACCTATTGTTCCCATGATCGACAACATTGTGATTGTAGTAGAGGGAGCATCGGGTCTTAAAACCGGCCCAAAGGTTCCAAAAGACAAGAGCGTCTTCATACCCGAAGAGAGAAAGGCTGCACAACCTTGGCGGGTTGCACGAAATACGATCGCGACAACTCTCGTTGTGCTAAGACAAGGAACTCCACAAATCAAAGAGAACAAGCGGAGTTAGAGCTGGGAAACTCGAAGCATTTACCATGCTTCCAATGGAGTCTTTGATGATTTCGGCTTCGATTTACAAATCAAATCAATATCATCAACGGTTTGGGGAGAACATTCGGCAATAAGGGAGACCAACACAAAGATATTGAGGGCTCTTAGCGAGGCAAAGTGGTATTTTTTTGCAACATGTTTAAGAAGAGCGACTTAAATTCTATTACTCCCGATTACATATTTTGAGAACTAAAAGGCGGGAGGAGTTTGAGTTTAATCTCCCACACACCCCGGTCTTTGAGGCGAAGTGCCCGATGGATCGCGCTTACAAGGCGTCCTTGACACACCGGGAGCAAGTCCCTCCAAGCACGAGTCGGTCGTAGGAAGCTTCAATAGCAATACCGGCTAGCGACAACTTGGTTGAGAAGTACACTCTCCCTTCTTTGTGAAATACCGGAAGGAGAAGGACAAATTCGGAAGAATTAAGTTGAAAAGGGCTTCCAAGAACTATCAAGGAAAGAAAGAGAATGTTCATTCGAAAAATGAACCTAAATCTCAACCTTTGGATGCGGGAATGCGGCCGAGGAACGTAGGGAGCTTAGTATGCTACAACCGTAAGAAGCTAGGTGATAGCTAGTAGTTATTTCTTGAGACACATTATATACTTAAAATTTTCTTTAAGTAAAAGTGGGAGAATTGTTGGGTTTGTATGCGAAAGCGGTCTCACAAGAGTTAGATCATAAAGTGTGTTGTAGATCACGAGAAGGCGTAGTGATAGGTTGAACTAATGAGATATAAACGGTTATCACAGTGAGGCGACTTTAGGACAAGTTGTCGGTTTAGTACAATGTAGATAGAAGTGACTTGTCTTGGTCACTTGTCATGTTGTCTGATTTATGTATTGATGGATCGCGGTAAGACGTGTTCTTCTATCGGCCGTGTAAAGAACCGAGGCCCCGAAGATTTAGGCGATCTTAAGCTTGATGAGATTTCAAGCGAGTGCACCCGACTAGCTATCACTTTGACTTACTATGGGTGAGGGTCATCGCGGCCGTATATCTCTCGTATCTTGGGTGAGCGTTGTTGCGTGTCACTCGGGCCTGGTTATATGCATCATTCATCCGTATCCCATTATAAGGTTGATAATATCCCTTTAGGAACTCGCAAATTTTATCATACTAAACCCTGCGGGGTTGATTAAGTTCAAATATGATGGTACTACTCAAGGATAAGATATTAATTGCATTAAGTAGTCGATAAACTTAATCAATTAATGGATATTCGATATCTTAAATATGAGGATTAAGCGGAAGTTAAAAATACAAGCCACGACTCGACTTTTGGGATAAAGGGGGCAAGTCGACATAGATTCTTTAGTAGAATGAATCTATATTTGTGAATTAATAATACTACGGGTGAGTATGGAAAATTAATTCACATGAGGCCGACTTTATTTCTTGTATTACGTCCACTAGTTTGGCCCGAACATATGCCGAGTTGTATGCGACATTTTCTCTCGGACTCGCTAGGCCGTTTAATTACATGGAATTGTTTGGTCCTTGATGGACCAAAATAGCTGGTAATGGTGTAGTGGCCCCCTTCACTATTGGATTGGGCTTGGGAGTGAGGCCCGTTAGGGTTCCTTTGACCAAGCCCTCCTAAATGGGGAGCAAGAGGCCACTTGTTCACAATCTAGTTTTCTAGCTTCGTATGCCGTATAGTGTGAGTGCGAGTGTTTTTCGTTGTGAGCTTTCTTGCATCATCGTCCATCCGGGAGTTGGGAGCTCGGGCGCGGGCGGAAGATCTTTTTCGGACCGGGGTCAGAAGATTGTATTCTAGGACGATCCTCGAGATATAAATTCCTTCAAGCGGTACCAGAGCTCAATTTTATACCTAGTTACGCATTCTTTTAATTCGTAGTATCATGCGTAGGGCAATTGTATGCATGATTTAATATCTTTTTCATGTGTGTTTATGGGATGGCATCGTGTGCCACTTGTTTTTATCCGGGTTTTTTTGTAATCTCGTGAGATAAATCCACGAGTAGATTACGACCCAATGTGAGTATTATATAATTATTTTGATTATGTAATTGGTTTTGTGGATTGGTTCGTTGTTGGCGATGAGAACAAGAAGATTGGACGGTCAAAAACCCTTGTTTTTCCGATTTTGACCAGAGCGATTGAGCTCGACTGAGCTACCCATCGAAATCGAGCGGCGGCTAGAGGGAGGGCGAGGTGGCCAGTAACTCATGGTGGCGGGCCCGGGCTGCGGTCCCGGCGGGCGCGGCGGCGCAAACTGCCCGCGCATAGATCTGCTCAAATACGGCACGGTCAGGTACCGTTGGGCCGGGCGGTGTCGGCCACGTGCGGGCGGACTGCGATGACATCGGGTCGTGGGCTGGGGTAGCCGATCTCATTCGCGGCGATGGCGGATAACGGCGGCGGGGCTGCAGGTCCAGTTTGCGCGGCATAGGTCTTCGAGCGCATTTCGGCGCGCGGCGGTGGATCCAACCAGCGGCAGCAAGCATTGACGGGGGCAACGATCGTGGCGGTGATAAGGGGGTGGCGTAGCCCGCGCGGGCGTGGTTCGCCGGTGGCGGTCTTTGCGCCCGCCACGTGCTCTCTCTATCTCCCGTTGAAGAAGACGCCGACATGGCGCCACATCGGCATTGGCGTAGGCTGCCAGCGCGTGTGGCGCCTGGCCGGCGTGGTAGTTTTGCCCGACGGAGTCCCTTTTCGTCTGTTTCTTCGTCTTCGAGCTCCGTTTTTCGAAGACGTGTATTTGTTTGGGCCATGTAATAGATAGATTTTATTTTTTTCTATGTATTTGGGCCAGATGAAGACATTTATTTACGTGCTTTATTTATATCGTGGATGTTTTATATCGTTTTTTAGCATGATTAAGTGTGTTTTATCAATTGTGCTTAGAAATCATGAAATTAGGGCTTTAACTCATATATAAAGCATGAGTTAATTTTAACGAGCATGTTTTATTAAATGTGCTTAGAATATTTATGCTTTAGAAGTAACGTGTTTTTGTGAGCTGTTTCGACAAACCTTTAAGGTTAATTAAATTATTGAAATAGACCTCCATCAATTGGACCTTAGACCAAAGTGATGGGGATCGTGGGTAAACGTCTACCCAGCGTGGCTTGCCTACCTTCTTTAATCATAAGTTTGTACGATAGGTTTTCTACGAAAATATTCCAATACTATTGAGTAGTAGCGGGAGTTAGCCGTAACAGTCCACCCAGCGTGGCTTGCGTGCTTGATTTTTCATAAGTACTCCGGAAGATAGAATTGGAATAAGATGGCTATGAAAATCTAATTGAAAGCGGTATGTTCACCGGGGGTACATTTCACTTCACGAAGTCCCTTCGCTCGTGTTTAATAGTGACATGGTCTAGTAATATCGGACTATTAATTCTATTTATCATAAGTATATAAATTAGACATGGAATAGAATTAAATTGCTAGGTGAATAGCATGGTCAAGGGTTGCACGGGTAAGCGTCCACCCGCGTGGCTTACACGTGTGATCTTTGGGTTGTTGAGGTTTCAAATCAATATTGTTTTATCAAGGGGTTATAATATCGTTTTTGTTATGAAGCTCTTGTGCGATTGTTTCTTATATGGGTTAATTTTTTTATTTACTTTCAAATATGTCTCTTCACCCCATCATTCATACTCTTACCAATAATCCCTTAAGCGGGAATAATAATTATGTTGAGTGGAAATGAAATTTGGAATATGTTCTCATCGGTGAGGAACATATGCTTGTCGTGCGGGGACAAACCGGTCGATCTCACCGATCATTCAACTTGATGTTGAGCGGGATGCGATGACGGCATGGGAGTTGTCTAATAATATGGCTAAGACTATGATTATGTTACTCATGTCGCCCGCATTGTAGCTACATCATCGGTCTTTCGCCAATGCACGCGATATTTGGCAAATCTCGAGGAAGTGTATGGCGGTGCGATAGAAGCTGCTCGGTTCAACATCATGCGGGACATCCACGAAATGTCGCATGGATGAGGGCGGTTACGTGCGTGATCACGTCAAGCACATGATTAATCTCATGGATAGGCTTGACTTGCTCGGAGGAGGTATCGAGGGCGAGGTCAAGTGCAATATCATCCTGAATACTTTACCTAAAGTCCTTTGAGAACTTTCACCTCGGCACCGTGATGTCAAAGAGGATTATACTCTTTATGAGTTACTCAATGACTTGGTCGCGGCGGAGGGAGTCATGGGCAAAGGTGCGCGGGTCTTAAACACTTCCACCTCCTAGGGGCCCAAAGTTTCCTCCGAAAGGTGGAAACAAGAAAAGGGCAACAAGGGTGGAGTGTCCACGTCAACAGTGGGAGAAAGTATGTGGGCCCTTCACGGAGCGTGACTAAGCTTTAAAGGGAAGGGAAAATGCTTCAAGTGCGGCAAGGATGGGCATTGGAAGGCGATTGCCCTATGCTCAAGCCGAAGAACAAAGGTACTCGAATCGCTCAAGCAATGGCGAGAATGTGTTGGTTTCCTCTTCTACCCATGAATAAGTAGTGGATTCGGGGCACTGATCATATATGTTACTCCTGTAGGGGTTTTACACAGGACAAGGAATCGAGTGATGGTGAGGTCGTGGTCTCCGTGGGAGATGGATCGAGAGTTCCTGCACTTGCCATTGGAGATTTATCTTTGCATTTTCTAGATAAAGTACTAGTATTAAGAAAAGTTTTATATGTGCCGGACTTTAGGCGGAATATTATTTACGTAAGTAAATTGTTTAAGTAGGATGGGTCTAAATCTATTTTTGATGATAGTGTTTCTATCATGGGAAATGATGATTTTATGTGCGGTGGCACATTAAATGGAGATCTTTATACTATATCTAGCGAACCTTTACCTTGTTCTTATGTTGCGACTACAACATCACCCCCCACAGAAGAGGAAACAATCTTCTAGGGAGAATCAAACATATCTTTGGCATCTTAGACTTGGTGCACCTTAGTGAGGAATAGGATCCGAAGGATGGTGAAAGATGGAGCATTGGAGTCGCTCCAAGTTGAACCATTTCCAACACGCAAATCCTGCTTGGAGGGGAATATAGTGACCCGGACCTTTTAAGGCGAAATGGTAATAGAGGCGAAGATATGTTGGGATTGATTCATTCGACTTGTGTGGACCTATGTCCATAGAAGCTCGTGGAGGTTACGAGTACTTCGTCATGTTTGTTGACGATTACTTCAAGATTTGGGTACATTTATCTTCTTCGCCATAAGTACGAATGTTTTGATAAATTCAAGGAATATAAGGCGGAAGTAGAGAAGAAGCTTGATGCCGGTATCAAGTCACTGCGGTGGATCGTGGTGGCGAGTACCTCGGCCATGAGTTCAAGAGTTACTTGAAAGAATGTGGGATTACATCCAGCCGACAACACCCAGGTACACCTCGCGAGAATGGTGTATCGGAAAGAAAGAACCAAACGTTATTGGTCGTGTTTCGATCGATGATGAGTTATGCGACCACCTTGCTTATTTCCTTTTAGGGATATGCCTTGGACACAACAACATATTTGCTTAATCTAGTGCCATCCAAGTCGGTGTCTCATACCCCTTTCGAGTTGTGGTTTGGACGTAAGCCCGATTTCAACGGCATAAGGATTTGGGCTAGTCCAACATATGTCTTGAACAAGCGACCCTACAAGTTGGATGCTATATTTGAGGCTATGCTCTTTGTAGGCTATCCAGAAGGGAACGAAAGGTGGTTATTTTTATAGTCCCAAGGATCGGAAGGTCTTTATTAGCACCAACGCAAGATTCCTTGAAGAGGATTATGTAAATAATCACAAGTCGAAAAGTCGATGTTATCCTTGAAGAAATTTAATGTAATCAAGTTTCACTTTCAACGAGCCGAGTGTGCAAGAAATGTTACCACAGTAGCGCACAATGCGTGACCGCAGAGCCCGGTAACCACGAGGCTTAGTGGGAGGGTTATTATACAACTTTGATCGATACATGTTCGTGGGAGAAACTTTGAATCTTATCCCGGCGGATGAACAAGATGTAGTCGACCTTTGGACTATCTTTGAAGTAGTGGGAGATCAAGATGCGGAATCATGACAAGTCACTATGGACTCGAGTATGAGTCCGTAAGTGTTATGGATGTATACAAGGTCATTGAGCCCTTGGGTGCAAGGCCGTTGGTAGTAAGTGGGTATACAAGAGAAAGCGAGGTCTACGATGGAGAGGTCACGACTTTTAAAGTCGGGTGGTGGCGAAAGGATTCACTCGAGAAGAAGGTATTGATTATAAGGAAACCTTTTCACTTGTAGATGCTCAAATCCATCGAGAACACTCCTAGCCATAGTTGCTCACGAACCTAGAGGTTTGGCAAATGGATGTTAAGACCGCTTTTCTAAACGGTTACCTTGAAGAAGGTAGGGACATCTACATGCGGCAACTAGAAGGTTATGTGAAGCAAGGCAAAGAGCATCTTGTGTGGAGACTTATGAAGTCTATTTATGGACTTAAACAAGTTGCCGGTCATGGAAAATTCGCTTCGACGATGTGATCAAGTCTTTGGGATTCGTGCGATGTGAGCGAAAGTTGTGTGCACCGTTATTGTGTCGATGGATCCGTGGTTTTCCTTGCACTTTATGTAGATGATATTCTTCTTATTGGTGGCAATTTGAAGTTGTTGTCGAACATAAAGATATGGTTATCCGAAAAGTTTGGGATGAAGGATTTAGGAGAAGCTAGTTACATCCGTAGGGATCAAGGTTATCGAAGATCGCCCGAAACGGATGTTAAGCTTATCTCGGGTATCCTACATTGATACTATACTTGCTCGGTTTAGCATGCAAACGCCGAGAATGGATTGCTACCTTTCGGACACGGCGTTCCTCTATTTAAGGATCGGTGCCCTAAAACGCCTCGAATGAGATAAAGGACATGAGACTATTTCCTTATGCTTCATCGAAGAAAGTCTCATGTACGCTATGTTGGTCCCGAGAGCACGTTCGGGTGTAGAGGAGGGGGTGAATACATACGAAACCGATTTCTCAACTTGAAACACGAAACGGTCCTATTTAGGATGGTGTCGTCTTGAATGAATTGACGGACCGGACAAGCGATACGAATCGTGTTAGAGCGAAGAGATGCCGGCTCTGCGAGACCCCGCTGGTTGGAGTTCGGTGGTGCGGAAATGTGTAGGCCCCAAAACGGTTGAGTGGAAAGCGTTTTATCAAAGCGAGTTAAGATCGGATGAAACTTAGTTGAATGATTTTAAAGGATAATTTTCGGTATGAACGGTTAAAATCAATGCAACTAGTAAATAAGAGAACAAGCGAGAGACACAGGGAATTTTAAAGTGGTTCGGATACACAGGATCCTACGTCAGCCGTCAACGAAAGATCGGGGAGGCTATTTATTATACTTAGTTAGTCTTGAGTCGGCTTGTACACGGGACAAAGCCGCGTCTTGAAATCTATACGCTTGAGCAAGTCTCGGTTACAAGGTATCAAGTGAGGCGTTTGACTAACTCTCCAACTATGAAGGAGTCCTTTTACAATAAGGATCGAGGTTCAGGGATGAACTCCTTCGTCTAAGCTATGGATATAATCGGTTGAGCTTAGGGTTAGAGGGATAGGGAACGAGAGTGTTGCTTCTAGAGCGACGAACAAGCGAGTTAAGCTTTAAGTTCTTGTAACGTCGTTTGGATACTAGAGGCTTTGTATATCGGTTGACTGGTTCCCGAAGAGCTAGATTGTAGTCTTTCGTAGGAGAAGTGTTCTTCGAGTTCTTGCGGGAAGACTTAGGGCTTTTCGGTTTTGTTCGTTTGAATGCTCGTGTGTTCGTTCTCTTGCTTGTATGCTGTTCTCTTTTTTTTGTGTTTTTGTTTTAAATCTTGAATCATCCGTCTATTTATAGAGAAGAGATTAGGAAAGATCCGTTGGAGACGATGATTCCTTTATCTCACTCTTTTGGTAACTAGGGGCTTTTTGAAATATGGTGACGGTGTCCTTTCCCTCCTTTTACGGAAGGTTGTTGACTTGCGGCTTTAGTAGGTATAGGACGAGGTGTATGCCTTGTCGTTCGTCGAGGTTTACAAGGCGGTTGAGACGAGAACAAACTTCGAGGCATGCGAAGTTGACTTCTCTCTTCCTCGTATTTGACTATGTTGATGTCATTCAAAAAGATACGGCAGTTCGAAGAAGGTCGGAGCCGTTGCTTAGTACGATCTTCGATTCCGGTAGCAAATATCTTGAGATGGCTTTTGCGAAGATCGTTGCTGAGTACGGTGAACTACTCTCTGCGAGTTCGGTTCTGCGGCTACATTCGATATCTTGCTTCCTGGCGAGTCCGGTATCTGCGAGTCTTCTACATACGGTGTTGAGGCCGATAATCACCGAACACACGAACGGAGCGGGAGTGTCTGCGAGTGCGAACCTCGGAGACAAATACAATTACAACGAAATGGTTCACCGATCAAGATAGGGTTTTGGGATCTTCGAATCTTCATAGATTCACTCAGAGCATAAACTGCGGGCGCGTATCGGTGCGGAAGATAGAATCATTTCCCACTTAAGTATTACGGTCTTTGAGGATAGAATCATCACCCAGCAATTTCCCGCTATTTGATGATGCCAAAACCTAACACCATCTATGCTAACTAACACTAAACTACTCGAAGCAGAGCTCCTTACAATTTTACAAGTAGGTTCGGCGGAGTTGTTCTTCAAGTTCTAGACTATTGAAGGAGAGCGGGAGCGGGGAGTCGAGAATATAGAGACTAAGCGTATCCCCTGTCTTAACAATTTCCCTTATTACAAGGAAGCAATTTCCCTACATATCACAGATGACTAGTCTATCGGAATCTCGGCGGCTGACGGCGGGAAAGAATATACACGAGTGAGTGTGTGAGTAGATAATCACTTGGGTGATGAATTAAGGTGTTAAGTTTATAAAACGAGAACATGGCTTATATAGACGAATAAGATATTGTCGAAGCGGAATATATATATATATATATATATATATATATATATATATATATATATATATATAATGTGAGAAAAGTTTAGTTACGTCTACATCCTCATTCTACAGCTAGGAAAGTTAAAGAAGAATCTCAAGATCTAGGAGCGCTTGTAGCTGCTCGATCCCTATCCTTGAAATCTTGCGATTGAGTCTCGGGGAAGGCGCAGTCAGTACATCCTGGCTAGGTAAACTTCCTCGACTTTAGAAATTCAGCAAAGTCTGTGTGGCTCGTCTTCTTCGTGAGATCGGCTCACGGCAGCATCCTTTACTTCTTTTTCAATCACACTATAGTGAATAAAATCATCAAGTCTTCTCGGTGGTGGCGAGTGCAGGTTCGGGGGACTCGGACTTCAATATTCTCTTTCACGATCGTGCATGTAGACATACAAGTCGGGTTCGGAGCCCCTGCATCATCCGATTCAGCATAGGCATCAGCCTTTGCCTTGCTCGCCAGAATCTCCGAAATAATTCCTCTTGATGAACTCTATCTTCGGTGACTCCCGTCTACGAGTTGTACTAAGCGGCATCCACTCATCGGTCCTTAGCCATCTATGTATCTTGGAATCTTTTGGTTTTACGAACTTCCTATATACGTATGGAATGTCGGCTTTGGAAGGAACCCTTGATCTGGCTTCTTGTTCGATTCGGACTACGAGTGCTTCTAAGTCTACCATATGGATTCTCTCCTGCGGGCGGCTTCAATCTTGTCTTGCCTCTTCTCCTGCATGCAGTGCCGTCCGGTCGAGCACAGATGGCTTCTATCACGACATCCAGTTCTTTTGAAGTTGTGTAGGAGGGCTTGTGAGGCGGGCGATCTTACGAGTCGGCGAGGGGTACTTGGTTTTTCTTTGGACGTACCACGCTTCTCGGTGTCCTTCTATCTGTTGTTGCTGCTCCCTATCATCATCATCTTGGAAGTATCAGAACTTTTACGGGAGGCAGCCTAGTCGTTGTTGACTTCTTTTCCGCCTTGATTTGGAGCACTTTGTCTTTCCTTTTCTTACGGAGTTTCGCTTTAGAGCATTGGTTGCCTTGCCAGACTTCGGCTATCTCCTACAGCCGACCTTTCATCGGTCGCTATCGAGCCTCCTCCTCCTCTTACTCGATATACCTCTTAGTCTTCTTGGAGGGAGGGGTGGGGAGTTTTAAGATCTTCTTACCTTTTCCTTCAGCCCGGAAGTGGGAGAGGTGCCTCTTCCTCTTCGTAGAATCCTCCTCCTCGGCGTACTCGGCAACCTCTTTGATTATGTCTAGAGGAGTTTGGGTTGCGTGAGTTGCTTGTTCCCGGATCACGAGCCACTTAGGCCGATCCTGCCTGAGATTCGGGTGAGGCACCCTGGGCCTCGGCGGGCCGGTTCAGAGGGAGCGGTTAATACGAACGCGAGCTTCCGCTCCTTCCTCGTCCGACCTTTTCTTCTTGAATACTTTGCACACGCTCCTTGGCCTTTTGAGCTTTCTCTTCCCTCTTAGATTTATCCTCCACGGGATTTCTTATGTACGGTTATGCAGGACTTCTTTTCCCCCTTTTGGCGTGGCATACTTATGCATACGATATCGTGCATTAAATGTAAGTCGTTAATATTAAATGACAATCCTTGAGATATTAAATACGATGTTGATTAACGAGCAATAAATGCATATTACAGGTTTTATTAGTTACTACGAGTAGAAATACACAAACTTTGTCGGTGAACATCGTAGTCGGTGATACCTCGTGTAGATGGTTCTGCGAGTCTCTACGTGCTTGAATTTACTCAGTGCGAGTGAACATTCCCCACTACTTGAATGCTCCTCTCCACGAAATCTCTTGCGGCCCAGGTCGGTAGGGTCACAGCAGACCTAGCTCTGCTGAGAAGTTCTGCGAATGCGGATTCTGGGATAGAGGCTTGGTCGGTATATCGGCCCTTTGATGGTCGGTATAGATCTTTTCCATCCTCGATATCCTTTTTTTCGACATGGTCATGAATGAAGTGATGTTTGATGTCCACGTGCTTTGCATCTTTGTGTGAAGTACGGGGTTACGAGTGATTGCGGTAATCGCCGGTACTGTCGCAAAGATTGGCACTTCATTACGAGACAACGTCGTAGTCTCGTAGTTCTTGTCTCGGCCGTAGGATTTGGGCGCTGCCAACTTCGGCGCTGACCCATGTATTCGGCTTTAGTAGTTGACGTGGCGCTGCGAGTGTTTGTTTCTTTGAAAACCATGAGATCGAAAGCTTACGCCAAGGAATTGACACGTTCATTGAGAAGTTGACTTTTGGTCGATTCTACAGCCTGCATGAATCGACATCGAGAGTAACCCGGATTAGTTCTATATTATCATCATGTGGATACCGCAAGCCCGTAATCAGTGTTCCTCACAAGGGCGGTGGAGAATCTTCTTCTTTGAGTCCATGTGACTCCACTTTGATTACTTTACGAAATCGAAACCTCATAGAGAACACCTACGGCATAAGTTATGTCGGGACGAGTAGGCTATTAAATATAATAAAGAACCTCGATTATAGCATGAGAAGTTCGGTTTGGTCTACTAATTCTCCCTCACTATCGAATCCAATTTTCATGTTTTTTTGTTCATCGGGATCTTGATGAGGTTCATGAAGAACAACCGAATCTTTTTTTGGGTCTCGAGTGTATTTGCCTTGATTAATGAACGTCCCTTTTTCGGATTGTTTGACTTGGGAAACCGAGGAAGTAGTTAGATTTCTCCACATCGATTGACATCTCGAATTTGTCACTTCATCATCTTTTCCAAATTGTTGGCACATGATGACATTCTTAGATCGAATATAGTGTCATCTACGCCGTCTGCTGAAAGTAGTAGATCGTCTTCGATCAGTCTGAATAGAGTGCGGTCTGTGCATTAAAAACACTTTGAAGAAGAAACTGAGATAGGGTAGCGTACCAAGCCACAGGTGCTTGTTTTAACCCGTATAGAGCCTTTAAGTGCCATAGACTGATGTCCCACTATTTGAGTCGGGCGGTTGTTCCACGTAGACTTCTTCTTTAGGTACGCCGTTCGAGAACAGAGACTTCACATCCGTTTGATTGACTCTGAATCTTTGATGTGTTGCGTAGACTAAGAAATGGTCTAATTGCCTCGATCTT
>CM054819.1:11812494-11858544 GCA_028984105.1 Lavandula angustifolia | reverse complement strand
AATCAAATCATGGCCGTCCATTTCATAAAAGCGAATTCAAACCAGACCATGGATAATTAGCTTATCATCTTCTTTAAGATATATATACCGTTCAAAGTTTAGAAACCGCCATTTCTACTCGCATAAATTTCGAACCCTAGTTTTTTTTTAGAAAATCCTTGCCCCCTTGCAAATTATTTTTATTCGTCGATCCTGATCTATTGTTCTTGCGGATTCTTGAATATGACGGGAACTTCAAGTAGCTGTTCCTAATGATATACAAGAGATCCTTGAAAAGGATCGGGTCTCAGTGTGAGTCCATGATGGAGTTCGATGTCCGTGAACTCGACTACATGGAGGAGATATTCTACGCCCTCGGAGAGACTGCCTCGAAGGATTTCGATGAGGAAGCCATCCTTTTTCCTCCCTGCACTGGGTAGGGCGAGCTCTATCCCAACTCGAAATCGATTGATGGGGACATCCGATGCCGTTACATCGTTCATTCGGTTGGCGACCCCTCCCAGTGCCATGCGAAATCAAGCGAGATATCGATCGAGAGGCACTTCGTAGAAGCTTCCAACTCCCGGAAATGAGGATTCGACAGACTTTGCTTATAAAGATGACACGATGGACGAGTATCTCATCGAGTTACGGGAAGCCGACTACATTCGGAGAGCTGCATTTCGAAGAATGCCATGCTCCCTCGATGCAGAGCATTGGCTTATATAGTGACTCGATTCTTGACGAGTCAAGCGCGGGGTCCTTTGATCGGAGTATCTAAGCGAAGCTTAGATTATAAAGGCCCATACCGATCGAGCGAAGATCAACTCGACCGAATTCTTTACGAAAGAATTCATGGCCAGCGATCCATTGAGAATTCAACAAGAAAAGTTTTCGCGTTCTTTGTGAAGGGAAAACTATTATATGGACTGAAGTTATCGGTGATGATAGAAGATTTCTACGGAACGGACAACATAACTTTTGTTGATAAGCGGTACTTCAACCCGAAGAAAGTCCGGTTCCCGGAGCGGGGCATCGGCCCTTGGACGGATAGGGTCGGGGCCCGCACGATCCTAAGTCCGGAGCTCGGAAGACCTCCACTCCCATAAAGAAGAGGTCCCCTCCGAAATCTACTCCGAAAACTCCAGACCAAGAGGTGAAGAAAGTCGGTGAGGTCAGTGCGGAGACAATGTGCAAAGGAAGTAGTTGTTGAACCTCCTGCGCAACGAGGGATGAATACGAGTCATCCGAGAAGACTCCGTCAGTGGAGAAGGTCGTCTCCGACCGAGCGTGGCGCAGACAATGGACCAAGGGGGTCCAAGCCGAATCTATTCCACCATCTCGAGCAGCCCCTTGGACATCCCTCCCGCTCGCGGCGATACCTTCTGTCGAGAAGCGGCCGTCTCGAATAGAAGTTGAAGATTCGGAGGCTGCTTCGAGTCGAATCCATCGGGATAGAGGCTTCGACTCTCCAATCCAGAGCCTCCCGAGAGGTTCTTGAAAGGATCCCGGAGATAGCCGGCCATATTGATCTCATTCTACCGGCAAGGCAGTAGGCTCCACATGCGATCCCGGTTCGGAGTGGCACAATCCCGAACCGCCTTATCAAACACCACTCTCCTGCGAACGGCTCCATGAGGAGGAGCTGCGATAAGGAGCAAGATTGGCTACTCCAAGCCATCGACGTCTCCTCCTTAGAAGACTTGAGGGTCGCCATGCTACCATGTCTTCGAACGACCTCCAACCTATCTCAGCGCATCGGCACCCTCGGATGAGTTCGAGCCCGATGGTCGGGACCCACCCGTGATTCAGGCCACCCGAGAAGCCTGATGAGGGAACTCATTTGGACAAGGATGCTCCCACATCTACTATCTTGAACCACCTCTCGACATCCTTGGTCCGGGACGGTCGGCGGTGGTACCTCGAAGTCAGCGAGAACCATCTCGGTTACTTGAATCTGCCTTTGATGTAGCGCCCGGCCCAGAAGCCCACGGCTCGAAGTCGGTGGCCAGGGCCACAGGGAGTCAAGGGACTCGGGAACCAACTTCTCGCCGCGGTCCACAAGACATGGAGGCGGACCACTCAGGCTCGAGTCTTTGAAATGAATGGACTCGGGACATCCATTGAGAACTCACTTGTCCCTCATTTCTCCAGTATCTCGAACAATGCGGCTTTGCCGCACAAAGAACCGACTTCGATGAGCAAGCGAAGACGATTGGTTCGCCAAAGCCCAACTTCTTGAAGACTATAAGGCCGCACGAAAAGCTCACACCAGATCGGTCTCCTCCGTCTCTCAGGCCTCGGACCTCGAGGCTCCAATCTATTCGAGAAGGCCATAGAAGAGAGAGGGATAAACGATTGCAAGAGTTCCGGACGGCGGCAGACGCTTCTCATAAGAAATACGAGAGACCAACTCACCGAGAGAGGAACGAGTTACATGAACGGCCGACTAAGTCGCAATCCGCCTTGGACGATCTAGCAAGCAGCTTACAAAAAAGTCCGGACGGGGAAGGTATCTATTCCCATCCACCGGCGTATTTGTTGATGCCAAAAGGGGAAGGAAAAGGAAAGATACGGGAAGGAAAGGTACCGAAGGTACCAAAAGGAGTGAGGACATAGGCGGGAGCAACTCAAAGTCGGCCAGATTGCTCCCGGCTGGACCACCCTCAACTCAATCTCGGCGAGGCCCAGGGTGTCTCAAGGCGGAGCGATGTAGTGTCTGCCGAGACCGGCCCAAGCTGCACAGGACCCAAAGCCTCCGCTACTTTAGGCAACCCAAACTCCATCTAACATTATCAAGGAGATTGCTTGAGTACGCGAGAAGAGGAGTCGAGAAGAGGAAGAGTTTCCTCTTGCCTCCTCCGGGATACGTGGACGAACCGGTCGGCCAAGAGTGGCCACGTTAGAGCGCCACGTCGGCATCGTCTTCATGCTTCGTCGCCGCCGCCTCGCTGCGGGGACGGTTGCATGCCGGCCGCCGGCACCCGGGGGCGCGCCGATAACGACGAAATAAAACCTAATCATACATCTAACATGAACAATCGGGAGGCTAAACCGGGCTCGATACCAATCGAAGGATAATTGAGGTTAGGAACGATACCTTCCTCCTTCGTATGTTGTCGCGGCTTTGATTGTTGCTCCTATGTTAGATCTTCCGATCGTGTCCCGGCCCTTTTGTTCCTGCGGGTGGTCGAGAAGGGCAAGAAAATAGATTATCGTCTCTCTACGTACTCACGCACGCGTTCAAAAATTATGAATGTGTGTAATCTATTTCGAACATGATACTAATATATATAGGCTTCAAAAGCCAATGTAATATTAATATATTTGTAGCCCATTAATTTAATTATATTTCTAATGGGATTCCACATAATTAGCCCATAATATAATTAACTAATCCACTAGGCCACTAATATTTATCAATTAATTGGTCCAGCCAATTAATTCCAGATAAATAACATTATTAAATAATGTAAAAATACATTAATCCATTAATAATGATTTCGAGAGACAATAAATAACTAGGCAACTAATTGGGCCGGATCGGGGATCCAATACAAGAAATAAAAGTTTGGGCCTCAAATTAATTAATTATCTATGCTCAACCCGAGCAAAATTAATTAATAAATACGATTCATTCCACTAGAGAATCCGTGCTGACTTACCCCTTTATCCCAACTTGAGCAAGGGCTTATATTTTAGACTTAATCGATCTCCGTATTTAAGATAGAAATATCCGTTAATTAATTAAGCTTACTGACAGCTTAAATTAATTAACATCTTATATTCCTGAGTAGTACCACTCGACCTTATTAACACACCTGAACTTAATCAACCGGCCGGGTTTAGTGTGCTAATCCTTTCGAGTTCCTCAGGGGATATTATCAACCTATTTTACTAGGATACGGTTGCACGATACAGACAACCAGCCTGAGCCACAAATGACTACTAGCACCCAAGATACGTAGATCCGGTCGCGATGACGTTCATCATAGTAGGTCAAAGTGATAGATAACCAAATGCACTCAGCTGAAGTCTTACCAAGCTTAAGACCAGCTAAGTCACCGAGATCTTGATTCTCCACTAAGGTCAGTTAGGAGAACACATCTCACTGTGATCCATCAATACCCCACCTTAAGTGTACCAGTAAAGACAAGCAGCTAAGACAAGCCACTTCTTATCTAAACTACAGCTTAAACCGACAACTTATCCTTAAGTTGTCTCAGCTGTGATAACTATTTATATCTTGTCAGTTAAACCAATTTGTGTTGTCTTCTGTGATACCCGACACACCTCACAAATCTAACTTTTATACAAGATAAAGGATAACATGTGCAAATATACATATTTATCAGATAGGAGAATAAAATAGTGGTAAGGACAAAAACACATTGTATATAAGCATAAAAAGTGCTTCCAGTATACAAAATCCTAAAAATTCTTCCACTTATACTAAAGCAAACTTTTAGTATACAATGTGTCAGTTCTACGTACAAACTAGTACTCAACTATATCTCAGCTATCTAGGTACAAACTAGTACCCAACTATATCTTAGCTATCTATCATATCTATCACTGCATCTTCTCCCACTTATACAAAAGTTTTTGTAGTCCTAAGTGGGGGGCATCTCTACCATCCCTAAGCCACGAACATGCTTCTCGTAAGCCGGGAGTGGTAAGCCCCTCATGAAAGGATTAGCTAGGTTGACTTCAGTTCTAATTTTGTCAATCACCATGTCACCTCGATTTACGAATACTCGTATAATGTGGTACTTCCTGTCTATGTGTTTAAACGCCTTGTGAGATCTAGGTTCCTTAGAATTTGTCACTGCACCCGCATTATCACAATAAATCGTGATCGCCTTAGGCAAATTCTGAACAATATCAAGATCCAGGAGGAAATTCTTGAGCCAAACTGCCTCTTTCGAAGCTTCTGAAGCAGCCACCTACTTTGCTTCCATGGTTGAGTCCGCAATGCATTTCTGCTTTGCACTCCTCCATAAAATGGCTCCACCTCCCAAGGTAAACACATAGCCCGAGGTAGACTTCTTCTCGTCTCTGTCAGCCTGGAAATCCAATTCTGTGTAACCCAAAGATACTAGACTGTCTGACTAGTAAACAAGCCTATAATCTCTGGTCCGTTTAAGGTACTTGAGAATATGCTTGACTGTAGTCCAGTATTCCTTTCCAAGGTTATACTGATATCTTGAGACCATGCCTACAGCATATGAGATATCTTCTCTCGTACAAAGCATCGCATACATGACGCTACCGACAGCGGAAGCATATGATACTAGCCTCATACTTTCTATCTCTTCAGGAGTTTTAGGGCACTGATTCTTGGATAGAAAAAATGCCATGTCTGAAAGGTACTGAACCTCTCTTGGCATTTTGCATGCTAAAACGAGCAATAACAATGTCAATGTAGGACGCTTGTGACAAGCTTAATATCCTTTTACGGCGATCTCGGATAACCTTGATCCCGAGGATGTAAGCGGCTTCACCTAAGTCCTTCATTTGAAAGCTGCTCGGATAACCACGTCTTTTACGTCGATAACACTTCAACATTGTTGCCAATGAGAAGGATGTCACCTACGTAAAATGCAAGAAACACCACCGATCCGTTAACACAAATCTTGTACACACACCTTGTTAGGACGGGGATACAAATCCAGTAGGATTTGACTACCTCGTCGAAAATGTTGGTGCTATAACTTGGAAATCTTGCTTAAGTCCATGAATAGACTTCTTAAGCTTCCAAACTAGATGCTCTTTGCCCTCCTTCACATAACCATCAGGCTGTTTCATGTAGATGTCCCTACCTTTTTCAAGGTGACCATTTAGGAATGCGGTTTTGACATACATTTGTCAGATCTCTAGTTTCATTTGAACTGCTATGGCATGGAGAATCCGAATGGACTTGATCATTGCTACAGGCGAGAAGGTCTCTTCGTAATCAATACCTTCTTTCTGGGTAAAACCCTTCGCCACTAGCCTGGCCTTAAACGTCATGATCTCTCCATTCGGTCCTCTCTCTTTCTCTTGTATACCCACTTACTACCAATAGCCTTGCTGCCCTCAGGTAGTTCAGTGATCTCGTATACATCCATATCAGTTATGGACTTAAATTCTGAGTCCATGACGATTCGCTAGGAATCTGCATCTACATCTCCCATTCGCTCGTTGTAAGTCCAGGGATCCACGGTGTCTTGTTCATCTGTCGGGAGATGATCAAACGTCTCCCCCGTGAACATATACCGATTAGGTTTAAATATCACCCTCCCACTACATAGAACAGTGTCAGGCGTTGTGTTAACAGATTGTGCAATTACTCGTAGAGTACTATCTTGCACAACTGGCTGTTCAAGTGGAACTCGACCACCTTGTAAATCCTCAAGGATGATGTTGACTCGAGATTTATGGTTACTAATGTAATCATCTTCTAAGAACCGAGCGTTAGGGCTAACAACGATCTTCTGTTCTTTAGGATCATAAAAGTATCCACCCTTCGTTTCCTTCGGATACCCTATGAACAACATCACTTCTGAACGTGATTCCCATTTGTCGGCCTGCCTATTTAGCACATAAGCAGGATAACCCCAAATCCTTAAGTGGTGCATACTGGGTTTGTGCTCGGTCCACAACTCCAAAGGGATCTTTTGTACCGACTTGGAAGGAACACGGTTCAGCAAGTATGCTGCAGTCTCTAGGGCATAACCCCAAAAGGAAACTGGCAAAGTTGCATAACTCATCATGGACCGAACCATCTCTAAGAGAGTTCGGTTCCTTCTCTCCGACACACCATTCTGCCGGGCGTGCCGTCTTGTCGGCACCGGGATGTAATCCCACTTTCTGTCAAGTAGTCCTTGAACTCATTGGATAGGTATTCCCCACCACGATCAGATCGTAGTGTTTTAATTTCTTTACCTAGCTTCTTCTCCACTTCTGCCTTGAATTCCTTAAAGGTTTCAAAGCAATCCGACTTGTGGCGAAGAAGGTAAACATATCCATACCTTGAGTAATCATCAGTAAATGTGACGAAGTACTCATACCCTCCACGAGCTTTTGTAGACATAGACCCACACAAGTCAGAATGTATCAAACTTAATACTTCTGTGGCTTTATAACCCTTTGCCTTGAAAGGCCTAGTCATCATCTATCCTTCCAAACAGATTTCGCAAGTTGGAAATGGTTCAAATTGGAGACACTCCAATGATCCATATTCCACCAACCTTTGAGTCCTGTTAAGATTGATGTGATCTAGTCTTAAGTGCCACAGATAAGTTTGGTTTACCTTAGAAGACTCTTTCCTCTTCTTAGGATTTGATGATGAGGAAGCAATATTAACAGAACTACGCGGTTTACAAGTAATAGTATATAAAGATCCGTTTAATGGTCCACCACAGATAAAATCATCGTCTTTCATGATAGAAACTTCATTATCAAAACTTGATTTATAACCATCCATGGTGCGTAGTTTTGAAACGAGAAATAATGTTTCGCCTAAACTCGAGCACATATTAAACATCTTTAAGTACTAAAACAGAACTATCAAAAGATAGATGTAAATCTCCAATGGCAATTGCAGGAACTTTCGATCCATTGTCCATTGAGACTACCACCTCGACATTGCTCAATTGCCTTTTCCGCAAGAAACCTTGCAAGGTGTAACAAACATGATCAGTTGCCCCCGAATCCACTACCCATTCGTGGGTAGAAGAGGAAACCAGAACAGTTTCAGTTACAAGAGCAACTCGCGTCTCTTTCTGTTTTGCCTTGACATCTGGATTATAATTATTCCAGTGTCCTTTCTTACCACTCTTGAAGAACCTTCCTTTCTCCTTTGACATTCGCATGTCGCCGGTAAGGACCGTCTTCTTACTCCCACTGCTCTTCGTGAAATGTCCACCCTTTCTGCTCTTTTTCTAGTTTCCGCCTTTCGGAGGATTCCTTGAACTACTAGGGATATTCAAGACTTGAGCACTCTTGCCCTTTCCTATAACCTCTTTGACCGCTACCAAAGATTTGAGTAACATACTCATAGTAAACTCGTTCTTAGACATAGCGGTCCTAAAACAGAAGTTCTTATAGGACCTTTGCAGAGCTTTTATTGGGAGAGGTAAGATATCTCTTCCACTCTATGAAATTATTTAAAAATTGTTAAACTCGATAGGGTTTGGTTGGTGAGACTATTTAGGAACTCGAAAAATTTCGAACAGACATATCTGAAAAATATAATTTAAAAAGCATGTATAAAGTTAAAATTTGCACATAATTCGTAATTAACCATCATTGTAACCTTTTGTAAAACCAATGATGTTAAATACTCAAATAGCCCTAGAGATCACACTTGCAAGCCACTCAGGTGGACGTTTACTCGTGTACCCCTAGACCAAGCTATATACCTAGCTCTTTAATTCCAATCCACACCTAGGTTCTTAAGACGAATAGAATTAATAATTCGATATCTCTGGACCATGTCACTATTAAAACACGGGAAGGGACTTCTCAGGAAGTTGTACCTGCGGTGACATCTAAGCTTTGACCATTAATTTGACCGAATTAACATCAAATTCTCGAAATTGGATACTTTCGCGAACCATACCGCTTTCAATTTGATTTAATTAGCCATCTTATTTAATTATTATCTGCTAGAGTACTCGTGTTTACTAGGCACGCAAGCCACTCAAGTGGACATTTACGACATCGCTCCCACTACTCAATAATAATTAAATATTATATTAGAAAATTCATCTCACAAAACTCGTGGTTCAAAATTACAAGCAAGCCACTCAGGTGGACGTTTACTCATATAATTGTTCCACTTTTGTGTAGGGTCCAATTAATGGAGGTCCGGTTAAATATTTAATTTCCAATTTAAATGGAATCCAATTAAATATTTAATTTATTATTTGCTTAGTCTTTTTCTTCAAAAGGTTCGTTTTGAATCATGCATATCCACATAATTTCTAAAGCATGCAATTTCTAAGCGCACATAATAAAACGTGCTCGCGAAAAATAAAACATGCTTTAATAACGACATAAATCCTATTTACATGCTTTTCTAAGCGCAATTAATCACATAATCGCATGCTAAAGCATAATAAAATAAAAATGCAAATAGAAAATTTAAAGTCGTTATCGAGCTTTAAAATACGTAATCCCTAACTATTACATTGTCCGATCAAAATACAGATCTTCGAAATCTTCAAAATCTTCGAATCTGGAAACTCCGTCGAAAACTGCATCAAAAATTGTCGTCTCCATGTCATCACGGGGTCTGCCACGTGGCAGACACGTGGACAGACCAGT
Organism: Lavandula angustifolia; assembly: GCA_028984105.1. Taxonomy (NCBI): domain Eukaryota; kingdom Viridiplantae; phylum Streptophyta; class Magnoliopsida; order Lamiales; family Lamiaceae; genus Lavandula; species Lavandula angustifolia. Next base: position 11,849,253 of record CM054819.1, on the reverse strand, counting down.
CAACAAGGGTTGACGTCAGCGCGCCACGTCAGCGTCGTCTCCATGCTTCTGTCGCCGCCAACGCTGCAGGCCGGTTCTGTGCTGGCCTCAGCACCCAGGGGCGCGCCGGATGACGGCAAGTTGATTCTCGATAGCCCCGCGCCGAGAATCCGCCTGCGGCGGCACGATTCTGCGCCTACGCGCAGCCGCGTCTGCCGCCGCCGACGCGCGCGCCGCGTTGTCCTCGGCCGTCCCCGACCTCTCTGCCACCATCCTCGCTGCCTCTTGACATCGTCCAGATGTCTGAGCCGTGCCAAACGGTCGGCGATTTCCACCACCGCGATGCGTCTGCACAATAAATCGCGCCTCTGCCGCCTTCGCCGCCCGAATTCTCCCTTTCCGAGCCGCGATTCGATCAATTGAAAGAGGAGAAACGTAATTGGAACACTCACAACCACCGGGTAACGGATTCCGGTCGAGATTAGTTCCTCAATTTCCCGAATTTCAAACGATTCGCCAGAACGAATTCATAACGAGCAACCAACTTCAGACGTCAATTTTGATCGCATTCGGGATCGAATGATCCCTTACGACCTATTGACACGAAGCTCGTAAGACGAGGATTCCATAGGTTCAAGCCGATCATCGATCAGACATCGGACGCGCCAGGAATCTCTACCGCAAGATGCGGCAGAACCCTAGAAAACTAGGGTTTTCGCTGGGAAAATCAGATTCTTCTTTGTCTCATTTTTCGTGCCTCCCGGGCCAATTACAGTACAAAAATATTACAATCACATAACAAATAGGTCCTATAATCTTCTCGTGGATTTTCTCATGAGAAAAACGTTACAACGGGGTCAAAACAGTGGCTCGCAGGTTGCCCCAAATACGAAAATAGCCCGATAACGACGAACTAAAACCTAATCATACATCTAACAGCAAAAATCAGAGCCTAAACCAGGCTATGATACCAATTCAAGGATAATTGAGGTTAGGAACGATACCTTCCTCCTTCGTATGTTGTCGCGGCTTTGATTGTTGCTCGTGTGTTAGATCTTCTGATCTGTGTCCCGACCTTTTTCTTCCTCTGGGTGGTCAGAGAACTGGAGAAAATAGATTATCGTCTCTCTACGTACTCACGCACGCGTTCAGAAATTATGAATGTGTGTAATCTGTTTCTGAACAGAATACTAATATATATAGGCTTCAAAAGCCAATATAATATTAATATATTTGTAGCCCATTAATTTAATTATATTTCTAATGGGCTTCCACATAATTAGCCCATAATATAATTAACTAATCCACTGGGCTACTAATATTTATCAATTAATTGGTCCAGCCAATTAATTCCAGATAAATAACATTATTAAATAATGTAAAAATACATTAATCCATTAATAATGATTTCTGAGAGACAATAAATAACTAGGCAACTAATTGGGCCAGATCAGGGATCCAATACAAGAAATAAAGCTGGGCCTCAAATTAATTAATTATCTATGCTCGGCCCGTGAGCAAAATTAATTAATAAACACGCATTCATTCCACTAGAGAATCCGTGCTGACTTACCCCTTTATACCAAATTGAGCATGGGCTTGTATTTTAGACTTAATCGATCTCCGTATTTAAGATAGAAATATCCGTTAATTAATTAAGCTCACTGAAAGCTTAAATTAATTAACATCTTATATTCCTGAGTAGTACCACTCGACCATATTAACACACCTGAACTTAATCAACCGGCCGGGTTTAGTGTGCTAATCCTTTTGAGTTCCTTAGGGGATATTATCAACCCATTTTACTAGGATACGGTTGCAAGATACGACATAACCAGCTGAGCCACAAATGACTACTAGCACCCAAGATACGTAGATCCGGTCGCGATGACGTTCACCATAGTAGGTCAAAGTGATAGATAACCAAATGCACTCAGCTGAAGTCTTACCAAGCTTAAGACCAGCTAAGTCACCGAGATCTTGGTTCTCCACTAAGGTCAGTTAGGAGAACACATCTCACTGTGATCCATCAATACCCCACCTTAAGTGTACCAAGAAAAGACAAGCAGACTAAGACAAGCCACTTCTTATCTAAATGCGGCTTAAACCGACAACTTATCCTTAAGTTGACTCGGTAGTGATAACTGTTTATATCTTGTCAGTTCAACCAATTTGTGTTGTCTTCTGTGATACCCGACACACCACACAAATCTAACTTTTATACAAGATAAAGGATAACATGTGCAAATTTACATATTTATCAGATAGGAGAATAAAATAGTAGTAAGGACAAAAACACATTGTATACAAGCATAAAAAGTGCTTCCAGTATACAAAATCCCAACAGTACCCTCCTATGTCCCTTCTAAGGAACAAGATCTTGAGATGCAAGAGATTTGGGCTCAGATGGAGAGGTATCTGTATAGAGGAGAAGAAGCAAGACAGATAGAAGCAGCTAGAGAAAAGGCTCAGACTAGCAGACTTGGAAGCTCTGAGGCTGAAAGCTGAAAAAGAAGCGAGTCAGAGGATTCCTGAAAAAGCAGACATTCCCTACAGATATAGAAGGTTTAGGAAACCTACTTATCTCAAACTCCACAGATGGCCAAGAGTTGATGAATGGATGCCATGGGAAAGAACTCAAAAGTGGGAGTCTCTGAAGGCTGATTATGTAAAGAGATACTATTTACGGAGGTGCCGGCCCGAAAAGCACAAATTTGTCGCCTTTCTTTGAGTGGCTTCGAGGACCGATGTAGAGATATTTGCCAGAGTTCAGAAGGCCATTGCAGACAAGATTGATGTTAGAGTCCCAGCTCCAAGAATCATACCGCCCCCACTGAAGTTAGATGGCTCTGTTCACTATGGAGTTATTGAGAAAGAGATCAAGGATGTTGTTGAAGCCAAATGCTTAGAAGAAGATGATCCAATCGACTTTGCAGGAGATCTTGAAGGCGAGGAAGATCACATATAGAATGTATGGAGTGCATCTTCCTGAATCTAAATCAAAGGACTTCAAAGACAGGATCAAGCAGTTCAGATGATTGTTAGCTTCTGTGTTTCTTGTAATTTCTTTTTTGTTCTGTTCTCCTTAGTATAGCAGTTGATGTACATGTACTGACAATTCTTCATATATATAAAAAATCACTGTTATTGGCCCTGACAATTCCTTATTGTCTATATGGCCTTGTTTGTTTTTATACTTAACAACGAGAATCACTCAAGTAATTACTGACTCACACACTCACTGAACTTATATTCTGTCAGTTTTACTTAGTTAGATTCTGATCTGATAGATTACTTGGTTGGGGGAAAATGTTGTTAGAAAGGGGGAAATTGCTGATTAGTTTCTGTATAGGTTCTGATGTTTCTTCCATGATTCCCTCAGTAGTCTAGGATTTAAAGAACAACTCCACTGATTCTACTTGTAATACTTGTAAGGAGCTCTGTTTCTGATAAGTCATAGTGTTAGGTTTTGGCATCATCAAATAGGGGGAAAATGTTGGGAGATGATTCAGTCTTCTCACAAAAAGTTGAGACATAACTCCGGTAGCCGGTGCTCCGAATATTACCGAAGATTTGAAGATCCCAAAACCCTATCTTGGCTGATGAACCATTCAGTTGTAACCTGTTATGTTCTGTCTTTGAGGTTTCAGACTCAGTAGACAATCTTCATCTGGTTCAGGCGCTCAGTAGATTACCTGCCTCAGTACCAGAAGTAGAAGACTCAGTGATACTGGACTCAGCAAGAGCAGATATCTTTGAAAGGAGTCGATGGAACCGAACTCGGCGGGAGTAGTTCACCGAACTCAGAGTTGATCTTCAGTAGAGCCGACTCAGTAGGAGCATGCTACTGATAAGAGATCAGACTCAGCAACAGCTGGACAATCTTATGATTGTTAAGATTCTCTAAAGTGAAATCAGCAGAGTCAATACGAGGAAGAGAGAAGTTAGCTTCAGATCTCCTTAAAGTCTGTTCTGTCTCACCTACTTTCCCCGAACCTCGACCAATGACAAGCGACCAATGTCCATATTCGATTAAAGCTGCAAGTCAACAACTTTCCAGAAATAGAAGGAAAGGACACTGCAACCATACTTCAAAAGAGTCGTTAGCTACCCAAAAGAGAGAGACACAAGGATCGTCGTCTCCAACGGATATATCCTTGCCTCTACTCTATAAATAGAGGGATACAATTCAAATTGAAGCTCACGAGCACACGAGAGAACATAAGCGAACCACAAACACAGAGCATTCAAAGAGCAACTCAAAAATGTCTTAAGTCTTCCGCAAGTAGTTCGAAGAAGTAATCTCCGGCGAAAGACTACATACCTGCTCATAGGGAACTAAGCTGAACCAGAATTATATAGCCTTTAGTATCCAAGCGACTGAACACGAACCCAAGTCTATACTTAGTCGTTCGTCGCTCTAGAAGCCACTTTCTCGTTCCCTATCCCTCTAACCTAAGCTCAGTTGTTCATATCTATAGCTTAGACGAAGGAGTTCATAGTTGAACTGATCCTTATTGTAAAGGACTCCTTCATAGTTGGAGAGTTTTTCAAACACTTAGTTTGATACCACGTAAGCGAGACTTGCTCGGTATAAATCTCAAGACCAGTGTTTGTCCAGTGTACAAACCAACTGAGACTATCTCAGTATAATACATAGCCTCCTGATCTTTCGGGACAGTGGACGTAGGATTGTTGGATCCGAACCACTTTAAAAATCTCATGTGTTCTGTGTTCGTTATTTACTGTTGCATTGATTACTGTGCATACTGAAAATGTCTTTAAAATCATTCAACTGAGTTTCAGCAAGCTTAATCGACTGCACTAACATACTGAAACTATTTTGTTAAAAACGTTTTCTAACTCAACTGAATTTGGGCCTACACTTTCCGCACTACTGAACTTTATATGAACGGTACTGAATTCTGACTCTAGTCAGCTAGCAGGCCTTAGTAAAGACAGTCACTCTGCCACGCGATTCAGAACAGCTTATTTGGTCTGCTGAATTAGTTCAGTACGGCACTCTCCTGAAAAGGATTGTTCGCGTTTAAAGTTGAGAAATCGGTTTTCAGGTGTATTCACCCCCCCCTCTACACCTGAACGTTACTCTCGGGACCAACAGTTCAGTAGAGTGCAGAAATGTGTAGGCCCAATTCAGTTGAGTTAGAAAACGTTTTTATTAAAACTGTTTCAGTATATTTGTGCAATATTTTAAGCTTTGCTGAAACACAGTTGAATGATTGAAAGATATTTTTAGTATGAACAGAAATCAATGCAACAGTAAAACAGAGCACACAGAACACAACGATTTTAAAGTGGTTCGGATATCAAACAATCCTACGTCCACTGTCCCGAAAAGATCATGAAGCAATTTTATTATATTGAGTTAGTCTCAGTCGGTTTGTGCCCTGGACAAACACTGGTGTTGAAGATTATACTGAGCAAGTCTCAGTTTACAAGAATCAAACTAAAGCGTTTGACAAACTCTCCAACTATGAAGGAGTTCTTTACAATAAAGAACAGTTGGAATGAACTCCTTCGATCTAAGCTATAGATATGGTCAACTGAGCTTAGGTTAGAGGGAAGGAAACAAGGAAGTGGCTTCTAGAGCGACAAACAGTGAGGAATAATCACTCTGGGTTCGTGTTCAATCGCTTGGATACTAGAGGCTTTGAATCTAATTCAGCTTGGTTCCCTCTTAGCAAGAATGTCGCCTTTTGCTTGAAGGTTTTCTCTGAAGTTCTTGCGGAAAGCTTGAGTCGGTTGATTTTTTCTCGTAATCGCTCGTGTGTTCTTCGATGTGTCTAGGTGAGCTTTGATTTGAATTCTTCCCTCGTATTTATAGAGGTGAGCCATGGAAAGATCCGTTGGATACGATGATCCATGTGTCACTCTCTTTTGGGTAGCTAACGGCTCTTTCAAAGAAATCAGGCGAGTCTTTTCCCTCAATTTTTGGAAATATGTTGACTTGCGGCTTTAATCGAAAGTAGACAGAGCTTCTCGTCATTGGGCTGAAGCTTAGAAAGTAGTTGAGACAAACGGACTTCAAGGCGGATCTGAGCGCGACTTCTCCGAACCTCGTATGACTCTACCGATTTAACAAGTAAGATTACCGACGGTCCAAGGAGACTGCGGCCGTTGTTGAGTCCGACCTTGGTTCGATGGTATACTCTCGCTTGAGTCCAACTCTACGAAGGTCAACTCGAGTTCGGTGAACTGCTCCCGCTTGAGTCTAGTTCCACTGACTCCTTTCGATGTCTTCCTCTGCTTGAGTCCAATACTACTGAGTAAGAAAGCCTCTCAGTATGTTGCTCCTGCCGAGTCCAAAGACTACTAAGTCTTCACTCCATGGTATCGAGGGCGATAGTCTACTGAGAAGTCAGCAGACCGAACTGAGCGCCTGAACCATGCTGAAAGAATGTCTACTAAGTCTGAAACTCTCAAAGACAAAAGCAGTACAATTACAACTCAATGGTTCACCAATCAAATTAGTAGCGTTTGGGATCATTCAAATCTTATAATACTATGCTACTGAATCATCTCCTAACATCAAGCCTTCAAATTGAAGAAGCGTTAGATCCTTAGATAGTTTGTTTATATAGCATTGATCCACTGTACTTTTAATTTTCTCTCATTATTAATGGATTCGATTTGTTATCAGGCTTGACAATCACTCATTGTCTATATGCATTTATATTATTTTAATTTACACAATTGATCATATGAATGATCACTAACAAACACACATTATGCTTAATTACTTTTATTTTTTAGTCTTCAGTTCATCTATTCAATAGTTGAGTTTTGGCATCATGGGGGAAATTGGTGGGTGATGATTTGTAATAGAAGATTTGTGTGATCTCAAAACCCTAGATAAGTGATGAACCTATACAATGTAATAGATGTTTAGCTTAGTCAAGTTCAGCATGTTAGGAGCTCAATATGCTAGATTGTTGTATTCAGTAGTTGTAGTTCAAAAGAATATTTAATCAGCAGTGTCTAAAGACCGACTATCTGAATACTCAATTTGGCTCTATTCAGCATAAGGAACCTACTGAAGGTGTGAAGTGAAGTAAGCAAAGCAACGGTCAACTAACAGAAGATGAGTAGAATGTTAGTAGAGATGTCAACTCAGTAAGGTATTTTATCAAAGGAAGTCAACTCAGTACCTGTCATGATGTTCGAACAAGTCTTAACTACGTGTTTAACCTCGACCAATGAGAAGCTGTCAGAACTGTACCCTTTCTGACATAGAGCTTTAGCAAACCTCTATATTCTGAAAAACAGGCAAATCTCTAGAGTGCAATTCAAATTGTCAGAAGATTGTTTGCATGTCGTTTAGCTAATGTGTCTAAATCACTTTCCAAAGGATTTATTCGTCATCCACGACCATAAATAGAGGACCTTTTCATTTTGTTGAAGATACTGGGAACACAACAGAACAAGCTCACATATACTCAAGTATTCTTAAAGAAAATCCGAAGAACTTAGATAGAGCATACTACATATCCTTTAGTTCTTCACTCTAGAGTGATTTAGTTCCCCTCTCTATTTCCCTAAGTAATCAGAGACATATCATAAGCTTAGATTTGAAGGAGTTCAGTTTTATGAACTATTATTATTTTATGAACTTCTTCTAGTTGGAAACACCTTCAAATCCAACGTGTTTTCAACATTCTAAAGTCACTTAGAACTATAACTAAGTCAAGATCTATTATGTGTATAAATCGACTGCGCTTCAGTATAATACAAGCCCTCCTGAAAACAGGAAAGTGGGCATGAATTTTTCATCTCCGAACCACTATAAAATTTGTGTGTTGTTTACTATTTTATTGCATACTGTTCATTCACCATAAAGTGCAATACAAATGTTAATATCAATTCTAATAGCTTGCAATCCCCAACTCCAAGTTGGCAAACCCCAACTCCATTAAAGTACATATCCAAGCGGTTGTTTCTTGCTGTGGAGAGGAATCGAAGTTGGAGGAGAGGAAAACGAACTTGAGCGTTGGATTGCGGTTACACAAAATTTGATTTCTTTTAATTGATAAATAGGTTAACTCTTACAATTATACCCCTTAAGTGCAGTATGTTACTCCGGAAAGTGAATTCGCTCTTTTTAATTTCAAAATGAAATCGAAGCTGTTAACATAGAGAAATAGATGGTCTGGATTTATTCTTATGTTCACACAATGAGGGGGTGTTCTCACAAGAACCGCCCTTATATATATAGAATATATATTGTTATAATATTGTAGTTTTTATATTTTAATTTGCATATAGGCTAACGGGCTAAGTTATTTAGGTTTAATATTCAAAGAAAGATGACTTTGAATATCACGAATGTTACTTTGTTGAGTCTATCGTAAATAGTATCTTAGTGTGCTTTGCTATATGTTTTGTGTATTGACAAACTACAGGATCACAGTTTACCAAGTGCGTATATTATGTAGCGACTACGAGTTTTTCTAATTACATAATAATCAAACATATAAAACTATATCACAATTAGCAAAACTAGCATGCAAGCCCCAATTATAAATTTATTTTGCTAGAGTTATAATTTTAGGACTGGGTGTAGATTTTGTTGGAAGTCACACTTAGATAGGAAGTAGGAAGTACGTACAATACTTATATTTTTATGTTTAATTATTATATATTTATGCATGAACCCCGTAACTTTTATACTTGTATTTATATATAAAAATATAAACATAACAGATATTTCAAAACATATTCAATCCAAATCATTTCAATGATAAGATGAAGGGTACATACTGCTCCTTATTTCCTATCTTAAGGAGACTTCCAATATCATCGTTCTCTTTTAGGGCATATAGTATTACACCAAATAAGTAAGATCCAATAAAAGGTTAATGATGTTCTTTGTGATAATGTAGTAGTTTTGGTTGGTTGTCCACGAGTTGAATTTCATCGTCTCTAAATTAAGAGTGTACATATGATTAGTATAATGTACTTCATTCGTCCCATTGAGCATGTGCACGGAAGTCAAGAAGGTAGGTGTAAAGAAATATAGGGGTGAGTCCATTTATTTAAATTAAATGTGATTCACTCGTTTATTTTCTTATTTAATATGAGATATAAATAATGAGACTATCCGTAAAGGTAAATTGACGTGAATAATGAGATGTATGAAGCATTTTATATATTTTCGTGTGGTTTAATTACTACGGGTTTTTCATGACGTACAAAAAAAATTGTCATAATTAAATTAAGAAAAGTAATTTATTTAAATAATAAACGTGGATGTATTGACTATTCATGTATTTGAAGTTATGGCCACTTGGGTCGCACAGTATTTTTTTATGCTTTTGGAAATGTGAGGAAACAGCCTACGGGTTACGGCAACATTTTTAAGTTTCTTTTTTTTTTATTCATGGAACCCGCAGCCGCTACCTTCTGGCCTGGAGTGCAAACCACGCTCCTTGTGCGTAGCGCCGCAAACCACACGGGAGGGTTCAACCACCCTTAATGTGTCGGGGTGACGAGCAACACCTAACGGTCTTGGTGGGAATTGAACCCAGGAAACATTTTTTTTAAGTTTCTTAATTCATGGCAGTGTGACAAATCATAATTCGTAGCTGCTCATTTAATGTTATATAAATTACGTCGTTTTCATTTCGAACTTTTAATTATAGTTATGAGACTCAAGTCCACTCTCATTTAAGTAAATTTAGAACAGTTGCGTAAATTGTGGGTGTAAGAAGTCAACCCCTACAATTTTTTCTTCTTATTTTTCTGTTTTCTTTTAATCTTTGATTTTATTTTTATTTGTAGATCACAATAAACACGTTTTTCTTAATTACTGCATCAAAAAAACAATTGAGCCACTCACTATTAACAAAATAAAAGAGTATTTTATATGAAAATATAAAGGCACACGAAATACTCTCGACATAATAGAGAGATACGATGTAGTAGAAATTTATACTCCCTCCGTCCCATTATTTATGTCCCATTGGGACTAGACACGGTAATTAAGATAGTGAAAGTAAATGTGTAAAGTTGTGGTTTAAAAGTATAAAGGAGTTGGATCCACTTGCTTAGATTAATTGTGGTCCACTCATTTATTTTCTTATTTGGTATGAGACATAAATAATGGAACAACCAAAAAAAGCAAGTGAAACATTAATAATGAGACGGAAGGAGTATTTATTTTTAACTATTTAGGATAGTATTCCCTTTATCCTTATAAAAAATTCTTGTTTTTCTTTCTAAACCATCCTATTAGAAGTGTCATTCTAAAAAAATGCAAAAAATATATGAAAAAAATTTAATTATCAAAAAGTCAAACAATCTGTATTATTATAACATTATTGTTTTATTTTATTTTTTTGAATATTTATACGTATGAATAGTATTGCCAACAAAATTTATGTCGTCCACTGTCTTAATAAACACAAGTACTATTCATTTTTTTCGAAAATACGAGCATCAAGCACCAAAGAAACCTCCAAAACATTTATATAAATAATAATAATAATAATAATTCACAAATAACTCAAGTGCAAGCTCAGTACATTTAAGGATTCAGCAGCATGCCATGATGCGTAAATTTGTTTCATAAAGAAGCTAAGGAACAAATTACAAGTAAAATTCAAGTTATCAAAAACATATTACCGATTAATAACTAAATCCTTCCGACTGACCACTCTTTAGGATAAAGTTTACCTGCTGCAACTTGTCAAAATTTTCAAGCAAGTCTACATATTGCCACGTGGCAAATCCATTCCCCTGCTGGCAAACTTCATCCAACTTAGGACCTTCAACGAGCATTTTAGCAGAGTTCTGATTTAATCAACCAGCTTGTCAAGATGCACATATTCCAAGATTCAATATGCTACATTTTCATGATTGAATCAACCAGCTTGTGAAGAAGCACAACTTTCTCAGATTTACATGCACAACCAACCTAAATCAGACCTGCATACCAGAAAGGCTAAAATTATGCTCAATGTGGTTTCTCTTGGGGGCAGTGACTCGTCAAATACTCAGAAACACAAACACACTATGAATCAAACATATTCTTGGAGATGTTGCGAGGAGGAATAGAAATATGACAAGATAATACCACTGCTTCGTGATGACCCAAAACAAAATAACCACTGTATTCACATCAGGTTTTGAGGCATCAAGGCATGTTCAATGACAGCTTCAAAGATATTCCACAATACAAGCATTGCAACTTAGCAAGGAAAAACAAGAAGGCAATTTGCCTACTGAACTGAGAATCCTACTGAACACAAATTTCGCAAGTCGAAATGCACATACAAAATGTTTGTTTTAGCTGATATGATTTCCAGTTTTTAAGGGTAATCTTTACTAACAGCACACACACATATAACAAAACATTAGTTAACATGGTGGACATCCATAATAATTTACCACAAGGACTAAAATCAGTTCAAGCTGATAGACTACATAGAATAGCATCCACCTTTACATCATAGTGAAATAAAGTGCACAGACAGAATCACAAGGCTGGCATATTAGTACCATATAAAAAAGGCATGAACGAGATCAGACTTGAGTTCACACCACTTCATATTTTTTACATGCTAATAAGTAAACTCATTTGTTGTAACTCCCTAGTCTTTGTATGTACGTGTGCATGTGCGAGAATAGAGACTAGAACTACTGCTGAATCTTGAGAATCATTAAATCATATATTATTTTAATTCCCTATTGATCTGAAGTGTATCAAATGCACACATATATATTGAGGAATATGGCTTGGTTGACAGGAAAAGTTTTTATTTGGGATTATGATTTCTAAAATGTGATCCCAAGAAAAATAAATAGCAGGAGATTCCTTACATGTGTACAAAAATACGTAGTGAGATCGGTTTAAATTATATAATCAAGGAACGTAATAACTAAATTAACAATAGAATGCATATCTTTTTATCAGTTCCATACTGCAAACACTGTTTATAATTTAGAAGGTATGAACATTACTTTCTATAATTCTATAAAACCAATTTAATTTACTAAGATAAAATAGTAACTGAAAGATTTAAAATAATTGTAATACAAGGCATTAGTTTAACAAAACACAAAGTGGAAAAAAAATAACAGTGTAAACATGTGATGACAGTGAATCAAATTACAAATACTGAAATTATTCCAATCCAAGTAAATTTATCAAAATATTTATTTTCCCACATGATCCTCAAGAGTAACAAATGAATGTAATCCAACAAAGCTAGATGCCCAACAAGTTCCATAGCTGCCTTTTGTCGGTCAGAATTTGTCAAAGAACTTCATTTTCAGTTAAAGCAATAAATATTAATTTATTGATTTTAATTACTGTGTAGTGTTGTTGCGAAATTGTAAGGAATAACTCAATAAGTATATTAGGTAATAATGGGAGTGGTATTTCAAGGGTAGGTTCATGACTTCTGATATTGTGTTGGAATTTTCAGTGTCCAGTATCTAAGTTCTGCTCGGCCTCATGTTCAATTCCAGTAGATTTTTCCAGTTTGAATGTGCTTGTTTTCTAGAAGTAGATGCTAAGAAAATCAGTGCCTTAATCTATGTGAATGTCAACCTACCATAGGTTTGATAGACATGCCGATTACAACCAAACTAACAGATAAGATATCTAGTTTTGAGTAGGAATACAGCATCACCTGCAAAATCTGTTCATCACCTGCCCTGCACAATTCTGTAGTTAAGGATAAGGTCTTCAGATTTCTTCCATATGTAAGCCCGGACAGTGGCCAAGCTCATGTCTGGAGGCAATACCTGAGCATCACTAGAGAGTTAAAACAGGAGAAAAAAAGACTATAACACCATCCAACAATATTTCATTATAACAAGAGAGATCTGCAGGAGACATTCAACAATAACAATGAACTTGAAAAATAGCATTTAAATTGGATAACAGCAAACTATAGGAGGAGAAAGTGCCAGCTGTCACTAAAATAAAATAAAAACAATATTTATGAGTTCAAGGGCAGTGATTCAAGAACAGCCTTTTCAACTGCAGAAAAAAAAAAGAAACTTGCCTGGTTATTGCAAAGAATTTCTATAGAAGGCCTGAGCTTTTGCCAAGGCTTCAGTCCAGATCGTAGAGAACCATCTCCAACAATTGGATGTGAAATATGATCTCCAGGCATATTCGGAGCAAAAGTGCCATCCGCATTCAGGTTATCCATTTGCTTGTCAAGAACCATCTTTTCAACCACGTAGTTGACAACCTGAAAAAACAAAAAGTAGGGAAACCGTAAAATTGATTAGACAGAACATTTTCTGTTTGACATCTAGAAAGAGAAAATTGCCGACGGACACCGCTAAATTTATTTCCATGGCACTGCTAATGTACTAAGTTCCTTCACCTAGAACTTGTTCTATCAGTTGATCCAAGCATGAATAATTTTTTTTTTCAGGAGCAATCTCATTCTCAGATTCTTAATTAAGAGCGAACCTTTTAGTGGTTTGTCAAACCTATAAAATGTGGAATCTTCAAACTTCACACAGGGGATAGTTTTTCGTTACCATATTAAGTTATGACAGTATAATATTGACACTCGATCACCTTCTATATAACTTAATTAATGTCAATGATCATATCTCGAGCAAAATCCAAGTTGAGCTCAATATTGCTAGAATTCTGGGCACATGGAAATTACCAACTAGCGTAGTCTAAATATTTTACGGCAAGCACTAAGGTCAGGGTACCAGCGTTAAGGAGTCCAAGGAAATGCTTACTTTGTGTATTCTCAAAATGCGAGGAGCACTGAGTTTCCCCTGTGTAAGGACCTGCATATTAGAACCTTCACATGGATGCAAATAGAAGCTACATCTGCAATAAAGAAAATTAATATGGAATTAGGATAACAAGATAGCTCAGGTGAAACCAAGCACTGGAAAGCACGGAAACAAGAGTTGTTCCAATTTCCCCTTTTCAGCAAACTTTAATCCATCATACAGACAAAAATATGATATTTTGAGTATATTATAATTGTAAACAGTGTTTGAATAAGAACGAGAAGACACTTTCATGAAGCTTATAAAACAAAATCAGATACGAACATATCCAGTTCAAGAAATTTCTCTTTTTTGGGTTTAGTAAGAGAGAAAAAAACAAATTCAACGAGAAAATACAAAATTATGGCTAGAAGAAGCCACGAGTTTATCTTCTAAGTGCACGAATGAATGAGTGCTTCCAGACCTAATGAAATTACAAGGGCCATCATTTTTGTAGATTTATTGGTTTCTGAGGAGAAGCTTTCATGATCTATGGCATGCAGCTTCAGACAGTTAACTGGGCGTTTTTAACAGAGTTCTGCTTTTATACCAGACAAATTATAGAAAATAAGTTAACAGCATCATAACCAAGAAATGCAAGACAAACAATTCAAGCGGGAAAGAGGATTTGATTTGGAACTTACTTGGAATTTTCCCTTGGAGGAAGGCGATTATTAAGTACACAATCAAGAACCCACCAAGGGAAGTCTTTCTCATCTTCAGTTCCATCTAGGTCCGTAATTTTCTTTCTCCACGGGCCTCCCTGAGAGCCCTCAGTAACAATTGAAGGAGGGGAAGATGATAAAAACTCGAAGGGTGGATATACTGCAGAGTCATTTTCTGGATTGCCATCTCCTTCTATTCGAGATAGGGTTAAAGTTCTTGTGGACATTTCCTTTCCTGGTGGAATTTCTCCATTTGCTGAAGTTTGGGATCCAAATCTCTGCCTTCTTTTAGCCAACCAATATGCCAATAGCCCTTTGAGGGTTTCCCTTGCCAAGTTAACCTACATGTTAATTAAGGTCAATTACACTTGGCTTCCAACAATAACAAGAGAATACAAAATGACAAGAATAAGAGCTAGGAAATCGTGGCATGTTTATGAATTTATCAGAGGAAATTAAAAGTTCAGCTGAACCCAAGGATTAACAAGCTAAAAGTAACAAGGCTGCAGTAATTCTGGTTTATGAATGGCATTAGCATGAAGGAAGGTTAAGAAGAAAGTAAGCCTGGGTTAAAATCTGAGTGCCCGTGCAGTTACTTATTTATAAGTAATACACTATGAAACATAAAGAATTCAAAGATATTTAGGTTTAGAGAGAGCAGGGATCAAAGATGCTATATAGGTACATTGGGAAAATACCTTATCATCCTCAGGTTTGCCAGCAATGCCTAGATCTGCAGAATACATCTCAGCAGAAAAACATTGTGGTGTGTCTAAGTGCACTGAAAGACTCCCAAGCCTTGTATCTACCGTGAACCATGTTGGAACATTCACCTGAAAAGGGCCAAATAAGTTAAAGAATGTACCTGAGGATATGGGACATACCAATAAAACGTACATACCATCTCAAACAATTCTTCTTTCTTCTTCTCAAATGAAACCTAAAAGAACAAAAAAAAAACTCAGATAGCAAGCTAACTACATAAGTAGTGATGGTAATGTGACAGACATTGATGACGTATTTATCGGTAGGCTTCGACAAACCTCACACTGAAACTGACAATTACAAATGTTATTAGATTTAGGCACATTACTGACCTCTCCATAGTTTTCCGTAACCAACCCTCTTGTAATTTCCCATAACTTCACTATACCAGCAGTATCCTTGAGAATGTAGAGTTGAAAATGAACAATCAGCTTAGAAAACTAAATTTACAAAACGATCAATCACTGTAAGGAAATTGGAATAGTAAATTGAAGCTAAGTTGGCATCAGCATAAATTACCTTTGTCAGGACATGTCTTTTATTATTTAAAATCTCATGCTGCACTATAGCTGAGGTTCCATGAATGCTAAGAGAGGGTTCTCGATAAACAGGAACCTACAGAAATTTCAAATACTCAATTCCTCAATTTGCAAAATTCTCATAGTAAAATTACACCAACTGTCTATCCTAACATTTTACTTCAACATTCTAATAATAACAAAGATCCCAAAGATTAAGAGGTATTAAAAAAGTAATATGGTTAATAGGTGCATATTGAGGATATATGAAACTTGCTCTAACTACCAACTGGCCTTTATTTTGAGTCTTGATCATTAACATTTCAGAACAACTACCAAACAAAAACGGGAATAATTGAATAGAAAAATGTTGGAGATGTGGCGTGCATGAGAAACGGGTGCGTGCATGAGAAAGGAAAGAAGTGGCGTGTTACGGACCCCTTAGGGACCGGTTGTACGGGGCCGAGCAAACCATTTCATCACACGTATGTTCGAAGGCCCAAGCGGAAAGCGGTTGAGGAAATTGTGGGGGATAATTTTATGCTACATGAGGAGAGTTTGGAAAGCATTCGTAGGGACTTGAAGATGTTGGGGGTTATCTGGGAGGAAGATCCGGATGAGGAAGTTGAGGAAATATCGACTTACCGTTAAGGAGAAGAATGAGGGAGTAGTTGCTTGAGTTTGGAGTCTTTCGGATGAGTCTTGCAGTTGTTCATTTAAATTAATCTATCCATTAGTTTAGCTTAGTCAGTCCACTTTCCTTATTTGTCGAGAATAAGTTAGCTTATTTTTCGAGAATAGGTTAGCGGAAATAGTGGTTAGTCAGTTGAGTAATATTAGGAAGTTGTTAGTAGTCCTTTTCTATTTATAGTTCGTTTCTGATGTAATAAAATCATCCGAGAAATTATTTTAGCTCTATCTATTTACAGCACTATTATAGCTATTACAATCATATATTTTCCTTTGCCTCAAACCGTCGATATCTTCCCACTCTCACCATAGGGAGATCGAAGAAGACGTCCGGTGTTACTCTCCATCAAGTGAGCTCCAGTTCCCTGCAAAGTGGACCGGTCACACGGTCAAGATCCCGGGATCATAACAAATTGGTATCAGAGCCAGGCGTGATGGCAGCTTCAACGGTCCAAGATCAATTGGCGGAATTACTCCAAGTTTTTAAGGCAGCTGAAGTTAAGGCCGACTCTAGGGAGAAACGAGCAGAGACGTGGCAGAATCAAATGGTTATTGAGCAAAAACTCTAGCTAATCATCTCAACCAAGTTGAGACTCGGTTGAATAACTTACAAGCCGGGGAGGGCGAGACTAGCCACACTCAAGATCAGCGACGTCCACAACAAACCGATGATCATGCCGACCAGCCCAACACAAGATCGTAATCATATCCCCAATGGCCGAATTCCTCATAGGATCGCCACCACACCGAAATTACCAAGGCGAGGGGAATTACGGATTTACTCGATTTGAATTTCCTCGTTACGATGGCACATCTGATCCGGTTGTTTGGTTAAGTTGTTGTGATCACTTCTTTGTCCATCAACGGACTCCTGAAAACGAGGTGGAAATTGCTGCTTTCCATTTGGATGGAAGTGCCCAACTATGGTTTTTAAAGCTACGAAGAGATTGGCCGCAGGCTACATGGTTTGACTTCAAGCACATGTGCAATAAACGTTTTGGCCCACCTCTACAATCTGATACGTATGGCGAGTTGATCAAACTCAAGCAAACCGGCACGGTGGACGCTTATCAACAAAAATTTGAGTTACTTTCAGCTCAAACTACACTCATGACGGCCATCCAACAGCGTGAAACCTTTATTAGTGGGTTGCGTGATGACATCGCCATTGAGGTCAAGGTCCAACGACCTCCGGATTTACTTACGCAAATGAATTTAGCACGCCTTTATGAGTTGCGGGGAAGAGGCAAGGAACCGTCTTCCGCTTTTCGCAGAACTACTTCCACACCTTCAAATTCTTCGGTACTTAGACAACCTTTTGTTCGCCGCCTAACTCCGGCGAGAAATGGATGCTCGTCGTCGCGAGGGGCTATGTTATAATTGTGACGAAAAGTTTGAACGCGGGCACAAGTGTAAACCGCTTTTTTTGGGTGGAAGTCTTTGGATGAATCCGATCATCACGATGAGGATCCAACCGGTGGATGCAACGGAGGTGTCTTTTCTTGCCATCTCGGGCTCCCAAACCCAACCAACTATGCAAGTAGCGGGTACGTTGAATGGACACCCATTGAAAATTTTAATTGATTCGGGCTCAACTCATAGCTTTGTGAGTTCAAATTTGGTGAAACAATTAAATATCCCAACGGAGCGAAAGGAGAACATGCGGGTAGTGGTAGCAAATGGGGAAAAATTGGATTGTCCAGGATATTGTAAGAACCTCACTTTGCAAATGGGAAATTCCAAATTTGAGTTTGATCTTTTCCTACTTCCTTTATGTGGGTTCGGAGCTGTTTTGGGCGTCAGTGGCTCAAGACTTTGGGCCCCATTATATGGGATTTTAATAAAATGACAATGGATTTCACTCAAGAGGATCAAATGGTCTCTTTGGAGGGTAAGCATACGTTTAGACCCACTTCAGGAGCCTCGATATCCGCCTTAAGGTTGGAGATTTCTCAGAAAGGGGAGCTTAGCAATCTTACTTCTGAATTCGAGGACTTATTTCGAGCGCCAATGGGTCTTCCTCCGGCACGGGCTTGTGATCACAAAATCCGTTTGGAGCCACACGCTGAACCTGTGGCAGTCCGACCGTATCGATATGCACACTCTCAAAAAGATGAGATTGAGGAGCAGTGTGAAGAGATGCTACGTCAAGGTATTGTACGACCAAGTTCCTCTCCTTTCTCCTCTCCAGTTTTATTAGTTCGAAAGGAGGATAACTCATGGCGTTTCTGTGTCGATTACCGGGCTTTAAATTCGGTTACGGTTAAGGATAAATTTCCTATTCCAGTTATTGATGAATTACTGGAGGAATTGTTTGGTTCCACATATTTCTCAAAGCTCGATCTTCGGTCCGGCTACCACCAAATTCGGATGAGTCCAGAAGATGTTGAAAAGACGGCATTTCGTACGCATCATGGTCATTTTGAGTTTCTCGTTATGCCGTTTGGTTTAACGAATGCTCCTTCTACCTTCCAAGCTCTCATGAATTTCATCTTTCGAAAGTATTTGCGAAAATTTGTCCTCGTATTTTTTGATGATATTCTGGTGTATAGTCCTTCGTGGAGCACTCACTTGCATCATTTACGAGCAGTATTTTCCACTCTTAGAGAGCATTGCCTTTATTTAAAGGAGTCCAAGTGCCACTTCGCACAACGTCGAGTATCTTACCTCGGCCATATTATCTCCAATGGTGGTGTGGAAGCAGATCCGTCAAAAATTGAGGCCATGGTCAGCTGGCCCCAACCGATGACAATTCGAGCTTTAAGAGGCTTCTTAGGCCTCACTGGATATTATCGGAAATTTATACAGAACTATGGTTTAATTGCGGCTCCTTTGACTAATATGTTGAAAAGAAATTCTTTTCAATGGACTAGGGAATCAATCGCCGCCTTCGACCATTTGAAGCGTGATATGGCTAGCACTTCGGTCCTTACTCTTCCTAATTTTAAGGATACGTTTGTCGTAGAATGTGATGCCTCGGACTTAGCATGGTGGGCATTCTCCGAGCAAAGTTCCCATCCATTGCTTTCTATAGTTGGCCATTGGCAAAGAAGCATTTGCACTCCGCCGGCATACGAAAAGGAATTATTAGCCCTAGCTCATGCGGTGCGACATTGGCGACCTTATCTTTGGGGGCGTAAATTCAAGGTTCGTACTGATCATTACAGCTTAAAATATTTATTGGAACAACGGATTTCTACTACTTTTCGTCAGTTGGATTAGTAAGATGATGGGCTATGATTTGGACATCGAATACAAGGCGGGTCGTGAAAATAGGGTGGCCGATGCTTTATCTCGTTGTCGTGAAATAATTCCATCACCAACAATTAATGAAGGCCATGTTACACAAGATCTACTAGTCTCCACTACTCACGCCTGAAGAGGCCCATTTCCAATTGAGCCCAACATTAATTGGCCATCTTCGAAATCCACAAAATGATTTGGGGATCGGGTCCGATGCGAGTCAAATAAATTCATCCATGGGATTATCAACAATCCAACTCCTTCTCTTTCGATTTTTTCGTTAGTGACTCCTACGGAATTCTTGCCTCTCCAATCGGACGAGTCCGGTTATCAAATCTTTGTTGCTAGTGATGAATCCCCTCGCTACAATATACATTGGATAAGGTGGATAAGGGCCCGATTCCAGCATCTACGGGAATTTCTGCTTCGAATAAGATTATCCAAATCCTTAGTTCGAGGTATCCGATAGCGTTGGCAGCCAACTCTTCGCTCAATTTATACCCTCCATCGGTAGGTTACACATACTCTCTCACTACAATTTCGTCCTTCTCATCCAAACTCATGGAGCTTATTCGTTCCGAGACGGCGAATTCTGGGTTCATGCAGACATTAATTACTCGAATTCGCAAGGGCGAGACAAAACCTATGTGGTCGGAGTCTGACGGGATCGTGTGGTACAAGTCTCGAATTTATTTGGCGGCGGGATTCAGGGTAATTCCACAAGTTATTGCTCACTTCCATAACATGGGTCATGAAGGGTATCAGAAAACACTCTTCCGTATCAAACTAGAATTTTTCTGGCCGGGCATGAAAAAGATGGTGGCGGAGTTGGTGCGTCATTGCGATATCTGTCAACGGAATAAAGCCGACCACCTCCTGCCCGCGGGATTGTTGCACCCTTTACCGGTTCCAACCAAGATATGGACCGATATTTCAATGGATTTTATCGAGGGTCTTCCACGCTCGAATGGGAAATCGGTGATTATGGTGATAGTGGATCGGTTTTCCAAATACGCACATTTCCTGCCTTTATCACATCCTTATACGGCTCTCTCCGTCGCCCGGCTTTATTTTGACGAAATTTATCATCTTCATGGCCTCCCTGCCACGATTGTTTCCGATAGGGATGTTCTTTTCACAGGTTCGGTGTGGAGGGAAGTATTCCGTTTGAGTGGTACTAAGCTGTTATTTAGTTCGGCATACCATCCACAAACGGATGGGCAGACAGAGGTTGTCAATCGCACCCTCGAGGCTTACTTGCGTTGCTTGACCGGAGGAACTCCAAAACGGTGGACTCAGTGGTTATCTTGGGCGGAATATTGCTACAACACAAGTTACCATTCTTCCTTGAAAGCAAGCCCCTTTGAAGTGGTGTATGGTTACACCCCCCTCCAACTTAAAGATTACACGGCCGGGAGCTCGAGTGTGGATGCGGTGGATGTGGAGTTACAAGAGCGGGATCGCATGCGTGCCACCATTCGGGAACGGTTACTCGAGGCTCAAGTAACAATGAAGAAGATGGCGGATAAACACCGTCGCGATGTGACTTATCAAACTGGTGAATGGGTGCTTCTTCGGCTTGAACCTTATCGACAACTCTCAGTTGCCGCTCGGCGAAACAAAAAATTGGCACCCCGCTATCATGGTCCTTATCAGGTTCTCGATAGGATTGGGTCTGCTTATGAGCTGGCATTGCCCGAATCCTCCAAAATTCACAACATCTTCCATGTGAGTAAGTTGAGGCCTTATAACGGCGAGCCACCACGGGTACCTCCTCCACTGCCACAACTCCTTTTGGGAGAGGTTGTGCCTGAGCTTGAAGCTGTTCTGGATTATCGCCATGTTAATGGTAAGTGTCATATTTTAGTACATTGGAAAGGATTTTCTCTAGCTGAAGCCTCGTGGGAGCAGGCCGACGTTCTAATGGCTAAGTATCCCACCGTCGCGACCGAGGTCGTTCGTCTTCTCGCAGGGGGGAGTAATGTTACGGACCCCTTAGGGTCCGGTTGTACGGGGCCGAGCAAACCATTTCATCACACGTATGATCGAAGGCCCAAGCGGAAAGCGGTTGAGGAAATTGTGGGGGATAATTTTATGCTACATGAGGAGAGTTTGGAAAGCATTCGTAGGGACTTGAAGATGTTGGGGGTTATCTGGGAGGAAGATCCGGATGAGGAAGTTGAGGAAATATCGACTTACCGTTAAGGAGAAGAATGAGGGAGTAGTTGCTTGAGTTTGGAGTCTTTCGGATGAGTCTTGCAGGTTGTTCATTTAAATTAATCTATCCATTAGTTTAGCTTAGTCACCCACTTTCCTTATTTGTCGAGAATAAGTTAGCTTATTTTTCGAGAATAGGTTAGCGGAAATAGTGGTTAGTCAGTTGAGTAATATTAGGAAGTTGTTAGTAGTCCTTTTCTATTTATAGTTCGTTTCTGATGTAATAAAATCATCCGAGAAATTATTTTAGTTCTATCTATTTACAGCACTATTATAGCTATTACAATCATATATTTTCCTTTGCCTCAAACCGTCAATATCTTCCCACTCTCACCATAGGGAGATCGAAGAAGACGTCCGGTGTTACTCTCCATCAAGTGAGCTCCAATTCCCTGCAAAGCGGACCGATCACACGGTCAAGATCCCGGGATCATAAAATGGCGGCTTGGCGGTGGAAGTATTATATATAGTTTATGATTATGGTTTCTTATTATAGTTTATTAATTAAGTAGTTGTTTAAGCCCATGTAAAGGGCTGGCCACGTGTGAGGCCTTTTCCATATTGGTTTCAAATTTGTTTGCTATTTATTAGGGTGGTTTTCGTAGGAGAGGATCATCTAGGGTTTTATCTCGGATCTTGGACGGCGTATAGTTACGCTTGGCCGGAAGATTTATCTTCCGTGGGACTCGATTTCGAGTTTGCTTTTGATTTCGTTAATTCAATTTCGTTTGGTTATTACAATTGCTTCTACAATTCCTTTACTCTAACAATTTGGTCCGACCTGCCGGATGACAAATACGAGACAACAACAGATGGAAGCGAGAATGGATGAGTTGGAGAAGGGATTGAAGGCTATGGATGTGCGCCTATCGGGTGAATTGTCAACTATGAAGGATTCGATGGCCTCCATTCATGACTTGCTTAAGGATCTGGTGACGGAGAAACATAAGTCGGGCGAAGGTTCCGACAGCGGGATGCCCCCGAACCCTAATTTGGAAGATCACGACTCGGCGGAAGGACCAAATGCCGACGGCCCTGAGGCGGCAGCCAATTCGTCGATCTCTTCGTCCGGCACACCGCAAGTAAACTTACCTATGTTCGATGGGTCCGGCGCGGAGGGCTGGCTGACACGGGTGGAGCAGTATTTTCAATTACATGGCACGCCTGAGGCTAGTAAGTTGGATGTGGCACTTGTAGCGATGGAAGGAAATGCCCTACCTTGGTTTCAATGGGTACGGGCTACGAGCCCGACGATGGCCTGGTCGGGATTCAAGTTGGAGATGGTGCGAATGTTTGGTTCGAATCCATTAGCAAACCCGTTTGAGACGCTAGTTCAAACTAGGCAAACCCATTCGGTTGGCGACTATGTGACGACGTTTATTTCGCGAATGGTTCATGTGTCGGGCTTGGACGAGAAGTATTGTTTAGGGTTATTCCTTAATTGATTGCGGGATGAGATTCGACTTAAGATTAGGTCACGGGATGCGAGGACTCTTTCGGACACTATTCATCTTGCGAAGGAAATTGAGCAGGAAGTCACGATTCTGGGCGGGCTTGGTTATACGCGGTCCGGGGAAGTGCATCGAGCGGGAATAGCGACTATATCTAGGACCGCTGGACAATTTGTACAAGCTTACCCTTCTTCGTCTTCGGCGCTGTCTTCTTCGTCTTCGGCGCTGTCCAATATGGGGTTTTCGGCCGGGAATTCTAAGAATGGGTTTGTCAAAGACAACGCTAGAGTATCTACACCTTCGGTGGGTTCGACGAGAAGGACTGGTGACGCGGGGAAGGCTCGGCCGGTGCAGCAGATTACGCACCGGGACTATCTAGCCAAGCGGGCTGCGGGAAAGTGTTTCCGCTGTGACGAGAAGTGGTCGCCTACCCACCATTGCGCAGATAAAACCTTTCAAGTCCTTATTATATCATACCCAGAGGAGGCAGATAAGATTATATTGGAGGGCGAGGGGAATGTTGCTGTGGATGGAAACGGGTACGTGGCTGGACGTGACGGATTTATCGAGTCAATTTCCGAATTTCAACCTTGAGGACAAGGTTGTTTGGAAGGGTGGAGGAATTGTTGGAGATGTGGCGTGCATGAGAAACGGGTGCGTGCATGAGAAAGGAAAGAAGTGGCGGCTTGGCGGTGGAAGTATTATATATAGTTTATGATTATGGTTTCTTATTATAGTTTATTAATTAAGTAGTTGTTTAAGCCCATGTAAAGGGTTGGCCACGTGTGAGGCCTTTTCCATATTGGTTTCGAATTTGTTTGCTATTTATTAGGGTGGTTTTCGTAGGAGAGGATCATCTAGGGTTTTATCTCGGATCTTGGACGGCGTATAATTACGCTTGGCCGGAAGATTTATCTTCCGTGGGACTCGATTTCGAGTTTGCTTTTGATTTCGTTAATTCAATTTCTTTTGGTTATTACAATTGCTTCTACAATTCCTTTACTAACAAAAAAGGAACGTTTGGTAACATTTCAACCCCCACTTATTCTTTCCCCAAAAAGAAGTCATAACATTTACAACTATTTTTTCTTCTAAATATATCTGTCTCCATTTCCCAAAAGTTCTCATAGTATTATGGCCACAAGCCTACACTCTACACGCACCCAGAACAAACCAAACATCAAAGTTCTCTGAGAATTTGGCAAGAACCCTATCCCAAGAACATCTTCCCCTAATACATCCACGAAATTCACAAGCATTTTCATAAGCAATCTGCTAACTATAGAGAAAATGGTCCTATTGTGTCCTCAAGAGAAAGCATTCATAAGTTATACCCAGATGCAATTTCTCTGTCAAATATATTTTCAATACAAATTGCAAAAAAAATATTTACATAGCAAAAGATATGCCGTCCATTTAACTATATATTAAAAGAAAAGGAGCTTGACACAATTTCTTCACCAGGAAATTGAATCCAACTAGAGTACAAGAACATAAATAACTCACAGGTGTAGAGCCTTCCAGTGAAACCCTTGCCCTCGAAAATGATAAGTTGCCAGCTAAAAATGAGCCGCCTTTTTGGAATACTTTAACTGGGTTGTGTGCTTCTGCTGGCCATCTATGTACAGAAGAATCAGTTGTGGCAACCCATATACCATCACCATGCAGTGCTAATTGCAATATAGGATGTTCTTTTGAACATAGCAGCACACTGTCTCTTGTTGCCAAATCTGTTAAATACAACTACAAATACAAACATAAAGAGTTAAGGTTGAATATAAGCAAAAGCAGCCTTATATGTGGCTCATCTATTCATAAAGCTGAAGTTAGCCAAGCTTACAGAAAGGTCCCTCCCACCACTATAAACATGACTAAATGATGGAGTGGCAGCTAGTGCCCAAACAGAATCTGTGTGAACAGCATAGGAATGAACGCATCGCTGTTGAGCAAGATCCCATAACCTACAACATTTTCAGGAAAAAATAGGATGTGAAACATGGAGAGATACTTGTTTCATGAATGTAGCACATGATTATAACATGTTTCATAAGAATACTCGTTTCATGAATGAAGCTTTTTGTGGTAATGCGTACATGTAAAAGTATGGGATACCTGATCATAGAATCGGACGAGCCAGATAAGCAATATCTGCAAATTATGAGATGGTGGATTAGCAAGCTGGGTGAAACTCATGCAAAAATATTCTTTCATGACACAAAAGAACAGATTCTAGTTATGGAACAAAATACCAAAAGGCAAATTCGAACATAGATTTTGAGGTTATGCTTACTTACAGAAATTATCACAAGTTTGAGGTTATGCAGCTAACCGTAGATTTCAGTGTTACAGAGATTAACTTAAGTACCAACATCAATCTAAGAATGATCAAATATGAGTAGTTCATGTTTGTCCACATAAATATTTTTCATAAAATCTGACATAGATATTGGTGGACTACCCTGCAGATAAGCTGAAGGGAAGCACCCTCAACTAACCTGCCTGTAGAATCCAACAGTAGTGCCCTAATATTATCTGTATGTCCTCTTAGTTTCATGGTTTTAGAGCCCGTCCTTGGGTCCCAGACACGCACTACCTATGAAAAGAACAGTCAGAAACCACTAGTGAAACAGTATTTTAGGATGTTATCTGAAATGAAAAACACAGAGACAAGTGAAAAGAAGCATCATGATCCATCGAACAACCTCTTACCATGAAATGAACTAACAACCATAGTACCTAACAAAATACCAAGCAAACAACAAAACTCACCTTCTCAGTTCCACCGGAAACAAGAAGTGTTCCCCGGTCATTTGTTGCCAGTGCATAGACAGACTCTTTATGGCCTTTAGCGGTAATAGGAACATAGCCTTGAGACTGGGTGGCATGCACAGAAATGTTATTGCTTGAGTTGATAGGACGAAGACTAGTACTCGGCATAGATCCCAAACCATTAGTACTAATTGAACTATCATCTGCGTTTGCATCGTTGGATTTGGCAATGGGAGTCAGAGCAGCATCAAGATCCCATATGAAAACTTCCCCACCAAGGCCTCCAGAGGCAATGACATTGCTCTGCAATGCATGGTAGTGAAGAACCATAAACTGATGGCTGACAATGGTTTCATCCTATCTGTATTTCTAACAAACCACTAAGAATATTAATCTATTTGCAGAAATATTACATTTTTCTCAGCTGCCGCCAAGCAAGTGACATAGTCAGAGTGCTGATGAAAAGTCCTGACGCATGTTCCATCAGACAAGCCATTCCACACCTATGATTAGCATCATGTACATATAAATAAGTTTAGTCAGTATAAGAAAAATAAATCAAGAAACAAATATCAATTGCACTCACCTTAACAGTGGTATCCGAGGAGCAAGAGACCAACGTGTTACCACCAGTCAGAACTGCATCATTGACCTGCAACATGTTCCAAAATAGACATCCAAAGAGTCATTCAACAGGTAGAAGATTCTAGAGCCATGGACTCAGACTTTTCAAGAAATTGTAAAATCCTAACATAGAAAAGCATTATTATGCTCAAGGGAACCAGTTCCATACGAGCATAATTGCAGAAATGGGTTTCTTGATCTTCGTACAAAATTGGGCCACAAATATATTGCACTAAGCTAAACCAAACTTCTGGTGCCATAAACAAAAGTGAGACGTGGAGAAGATATCATAGACCTCCAAACCTATATCAGTTTCCCTCATAACCATCACATTACGGATATAAAAAGACTTAATCAAAGACGGAAAAAACTAGTACCCAATCAACATGCGACTCAAATGTAGAACAGAAAGTGGCAGAGTCTTCCAATAATGCCCATCTCTTCAATGTGCCATCACGACTACCAGTGAAGAGATAATCGCTTCCATCTTGTTCTGTTGATTTCAATACGGCCAAGCAGTTTATGCCAGCACAGTGCTGCAAGTAGATAACAAATTTTATTGATGTGACATATATAATCAACATCCCTAAAGCAACAGACATATATTGGCAAAAAACTAGTGAATAATTTTGATGATGTGTGATAGGTATACCCAGTATCCCAGTTAAGATGTGTTTGATCAATAACGTTCCTCATATAAAGTGTACATTCTGAGCCTTGTCTCAAGACGATGTAAAAAGGAATACACTTTGGTAATGGACCACCCAAAAAAGAAACAAAGCCTGGTCATATATCACCCCTAAAGCATAGACAAGCACAAAGCCTTTCATGTTGCATCAACATCCCATTGAAGTCAAAATAGATGCATTTGCATGCCAACATGCGTTGAATCGACGTCCCTTCAAAGTCGAAGTACCAAGACGATGTCAAAAGCAGTCCACTTGTTAACTTAACTAGATAGGTTTAGGTTTAGTATTTTGTTAGCTTCTTATATCTTTGACTAGCTTCACTTAGAAGTTTTGGCCTTCATAAATAGGGTCAGTCTTTGTATTATTATAACTTTGGAATTTAATGGAAAGTTGGGGCAAGAACTTGTTTTCTTGTTTGGGTCTCGACCTTGTTTGGGTTTGGGACTCACCCCATGTGGATTTATTTCTATCATCTTTTTCTTTTGTCTTTGTTCCTAAATGTATATTTTTATGATAAGGAGCTGAATAAACCTAAAACACAAGTCTAAACCAATAAAAAATGCATAACTACATAACTTAAATGTCAGTTACAAGACTTTGGTCAAAAAACAGTATTATAATATAGAAAATATGTTGTCAGATCCAATGCAAATTGATAAACATATACCCTATCATGGGTGGATAATTAACAAAAGGGATTTATTCTTCTTTTTGCGCCTCTTGTTGCGAGGGAAAGAAGCAGCAAAAAAGGAAAAAGTGCAATGCTGATGCATACACTGCCGATCAAGACCAAAAGTGCACAAGTCCTAAATCGATATACCAACAACTCTTCTCTTATTTATGAGAATGAATGGGACAGAATGATGCACTGTTCATCACAGAATACCATTCAAATTAAAGTGTGCATTACCTTTGTATCATCTGGATCATTCAATACGTATGTCATCCTCTTTTCCTTGCGAGTACGGGCAGAATTGGATGTGTTCCCTGAACTGCCAACACGATGCATTGCTAAAATGGCTGAAGAAAATAGAGTAGAAACATAAATAGTAATGCCTCCTCTTGATAGTTGTTACAAGGGAAATTTTACTACCATCATATGGAATAATAGATATACTATCAGCAGTGAACACTTTGAGATGATCAAATCTATATATATCAATAACAAAAAGAATCAATAAAGTAGAAAGTAAATGCTTTCTGCCTAAACCCACATTCTACACATAAAACTTAGCATGATTGCATTTTTATATTATTATACTAACTAAACTATTAGTATAAAAATAATATATAATCTTCACTGGATGTTAGATAAATACATAACCTCCACTGGGTATTAGAATATTATGTTAACTCTAAGTTATTAATAAACGACAATGTATCTCCATTAATTTCTAACACATTCAAGGTTTTAAAATTCTAATTAAGCCTCACCACTGCCCCACGTTAAACTGGTACTTTCCATTGTACAAGGAGCTGTTACACTTACTTTTTCTAAGTACAAGTAGCTAAAGAGTTTGCTATGACTTTTTACTATCGTCCAACCGTTACTGAAGCTTTTTGCCTCTGTTCAGTACATAACGATGGAAGCGGACTTTGGCTGGTTAATCCAATGAGTTCACCAATAGTCAGCGAGTGTGATGGTCCTAATGATGGTTCTACATTTTTTTTGTGTGTATCTCACCAATGGATTATTCCAGAAGTAGTTCATAATATTGCCCAAAAAATTCAACAATTGTTTCCTAAATATCAAAACCAAATTGTGTCTAATTCGAACTAAAAGCCAACTATGCCGATTTATGTTGATTCTGCCAAATCAAAATGAATCATCTTAAATGAATACACATACTAGTATCCAAGGATTCAAGAACCCAACTTTGCTGATCTACTCTATCTAATTTTAATGTACATACAGTCATACACCACCTTTTTCATATAAATGCAGAAGTCAGAGAAATAGAAAATACAACCATACACAACATATATACATAATAGGAGATGAGAGGTGGTGTAGATTGGGTATTGTTGCCATGAATGAGAGTATGAATAAGGGTCTTGGGGCATCTGCCTCAGGTTCTTATTTAAAGTTACCCACAAACTGGACCCCATAGTCATTCTCATCAGTGCATCAGACAAGTGTTCCTCCAGTATTAGGCTAGAGCTAGGTGTCTAGAACTAAGGACTTGCTCGACATTAAGAATAATGATTTCATCAACTGATTGTCTTTATTGCATCATCAAATTATAAAGCAAATAATCCTTTCCACGAAACATCTATACCTGCACAAACAAAGCAATCTGGGGGAATACCTTCACAGCTTAATCCCTCAAATCTTGGTCTTGGTAACTTAAAATAGTTTTGAATGTAATTTTCATATTTAATGTATTATAATGATAACAAATTCTAACAGAACGCAACACAAGCTTTCATGACCCACAACAAAAAACCAATGCAAAGTATACACGCAAGAATGTCAGCTGAATCTAGGTGCTTATAATTAAGGATCTGTTCGACGTTAATGAAAAGAATTCAATCAAATGGTTGCCTGTATTGCATCTAATCATCTATAGATGCAGGAAATAAGGCAATCTGGTGGGTTGCTGTCTTTCACTTTTCCAAAAGAAAAATGAATATATAATGATAAATCTAAATATCAGCCAACTTATTGATTTTGTTTGAATTTTGGAACTTCTACTTTTAGATTACGGACTTAATTAAATAGAGACTGATTGCATTCGAAATCCTTAGACAACTAAGGGAAATCAAGAAGTTGCACTCTTTTACAGCCAGCCTGTGGATCGTATTAGGCGGATCTAGACGCTAAGTACTGAGGGATCTACTCAATGCTAATGAAGAGGAATCAAATAATTGTTGCAACTTGCAAATATATGCCCAAAAAGAAAGCCTGCGGACCATTCACAGCCTAAAGCTCCTCATAACTGATTCATTACACTCTTTATCCATTGTCCACAAAAAAGGCGGAAATGAACATAATGTGACTAACTATTCCACATCAGCCAAATTGTCAATTACAGAAGAATATGTCTTGAGCAGCCAACAGCTTGTGCTGCTCAAGATAAGCACCTGAAGAGTCTATTATGACTTCTGTTTTTCTGAGGCTTTGTTGCTACTGTGTGATCCTAGTTGGGTTCAGTAGTTATGTACTTATATTATGTCTTTAATTTTTCAAACCTCCGACACAACCTATTATTCGCCTTTTCAGTATTTGTATATCAGTCAACAGCCATTTCTCTGCATGGGTATAGTACTATAAAAGTTTTCATCTCCCAAGTAGCTAGTATACATCAAGCTAAAAGAATAGCATCTCCAATTGAGAGGGGATTGTCAGAGGGTAGTATAGTTCGTTGTACTACCAGATGGAGTTGTGGTCATCCTTCAGAAAGAATTGAATAAAACAATGAAAATACAATGTAACCCTGATTCTTAAATCCAATACTTACATAAAAGAAATACTTTTAGGGGTTTTTCAAATATCAAGCACTTAAATAATCTCTGCAATCCATTCAATCTCAATGAAAAAAAATCAAATATATCAATCCTTTCAACTATACTAGTCTTTTACCTTAACACGCTATTTCCAGATTCTGGTTCAGTTCACTCCATTCACATTTTTCTTTTGTTTTTCTGAATGAGAACAAATTGAAATTCTTTAAAGTATTCTCAAAGGAACTTTATCCAAAGTAGACAACGCAACCAGCATAGCTCATCAACTATTACATTCAGCATCTTTCAGCAAGAAAGATCTAGCATCTACATACAATACAAATGCCAAGATAGCCATCTAGAGATAAGGAGGACTAGATAATAGTTCTTAGATATTTGCAGTTTGCATCTATTTCATACTTAGAAAAAAAAAAAACAAACAAACAAACAAACAAATAAACTAAAAGAAAACAACAGTGCGGGGTTATATACTAAAATGCAAAGTTTTAGTTAAAATTGTTTCAATTCCCGTGTTTTGCTCAGGAAATTTTGATACAATCAGGCAACCAGAAAACGTTTGAGTGCACTAACCAGGCCTACAACGGGAACAACAGAGAAGTAAACTAATCCTTAGTAATCAATATGCACTTTGTTCAATAATTTGCCAGGAATAATTATAACCAAGCAGCACAATTTTGTAATGATCCCTCCGTCCCTCTCTCACTGTCCTACTTTCTTAATCGGGTTGCCCCGCTATTACTGTCCTCTTACCTAAAATGGCAAAAGTATATTCTTAAACCTAAAACGAAGTGGGCCTTCCTTACCCACTACTTACCCCCACATTCTTATACTCTCTCTTCAAAAAAAATTCTCTCACACGATTCCATTCCGCTCCGAACTCAGAAATTTATGATTTTTAACTTTTTGAAAGCTTGAGATTATTTTTTCAATTACAACATGAAAAAAATATTTAAAAAAATAAAATCGATTGCCTCAACCATGCCTTGCAAAAATTTGAATGAATTCTAATTTTTCTCAGCAACCATTCCTCGAAAATTGTGTTCATTTATTAATACAATTAAATTCATAAAATATTTACTTTAACAAAGTTTCTTAATCTCTGTGTCAGAATTAATGGGGACAGTAATAGCGGGATGGAGGGAGTAGTATATAATCAGTTGTGCTTGTAACTTCCGGATTCAGAACAAGATATACTACATAAATAAATGGACATTAAATATTACCTGCGTCAGGCCGAGGTCTGAGAGAACGAAAGCCAGAGAGCTAAAAATAAAAAACGAAATCAGCCCATAAAATTACCCAAAAAAAAAAAAGAAAGAACAGAAAAACACAAACAAAAACTAGTAAGAAGACCAATAATATGAGGAAACTCTAAATCTAGAAACACATTTGCAATAGTTTTTAGTCAACTCTGATAGGAAAGCAGTAGAACATAAAAGAATAAGCATTCACAGTTTACTGGTTAACGTTTCTAACAGGTTGGCAATCACAAAAACCCAGAAATAAAACTGCAGGACAAAATGATCGCAAATGAACCGAGTGAGGGGAAAATTCGAAGAAATACTCCAAATGATAGAAAAAACTGAACTGATGATGGGAGAATTGCTCGTCTTTTGGTTCCGAGGCAGAAGTCCCAACAATATAACAAGTCAGCGCTAACAAAATCGTCAGCCGCGAAGTCAAATACGGCAGGGAAACAGCGGACAAAAAAGGAGAAGGACGGATACTTCGAGGTCTAGGATGAGAAAGGGCGGCGTCGGCGGCGGCGGCGGCGGTGGAAGAGCGATGGAGGAGGGCGACGGGGAGAAGAGAAGTGTAGAGGGTTGTTTGAATTGGGGACGAATTCTGAATATGAAAGCCAGAAAAAAGAAATTTTGTTGCTTCCAACAATTTTACTAAATTAATTTAATTGAAACGAATTTGGAGTTGCGCGATAAGGGGAAATTAGACATAATTCGAGATATATATATATATATATATATATATTAGGCCCGTTTGGCTCGCAGAAATAAATGAAATCGAAATCATGAATCAATCCAGGGTATGGAATGAAGGAATAATTCCTGAAAATAGTTGTTTAGTTGCAGTAGAAATCAACTTAATTCCATTACCTGTTTGGTTGACAGAAATGAATAAAATCGATTTCCTACATAAACTTAAATAAAGCTATAAAATTGAAGCCATATCCAGCGTCTGACCATAACAGTTTGGAAGAAGAAGAAACACATAACGTCGAATATTGAATACAGGACTAAAGGATAACCTCATGATATTTTCAAATCATAAAGAATCAGACATGATCGATACAATAAATTCGTAATTCTCAAGAAAAACATAGAGAACCCCAACTCCCCAAACAAATCAATATAGAACACAATACGAGTAAAAACAATACGATTATCCAAAACTATATTATAAAGCGGCAGCACCATTCACCAACAAATTCAAGATTACATAAAATTATAATTCTGTCCAACTAGAGATCATCCTCCATCCTCAGTCCGACATAATTTAATCAAACTTGAGAAGCTCGAGGACATATTCCTTCTTTGACTCGACCGAATCAAGAGAATAGAAAATATCCATGATACTTGGCCTTTCTCCGATCAAATTTGTTGTTGTAAATCCTTGAGCTTTCGCCAAACCCCATCGAGAAGCTCGCACTTCGTCAGCTGCCTTAAGCTCAAGTTGGTAGTTGTTATCATGGTTGCTGCCATGCTTCTAAGATGACCACTAATGCGGTTCATAAAACCTGCAAAATCAGAAGTCATGCGGTTAAGATGATCGAGCTCCTCCGAGTGCGTGCTTGATCCTATCCTTGATTTCCCTTTCCCACTTGAATTGATTTACGTCTTTTGTTTCTTGCTAGGACGCCGATCTTGTTCAACTTCATCATTCGTTGAAGCACCGTCAACATTAAATTCATCATCATCATCACCATCCTCACCAAGGTTGATACTTTCTTTTTCCATATTATTCATGGAATCGGTTGGGAGCTTGCTTCAACATTAAATTCATCATCATCATCATCATCATCATCCACACCAAGGTTGATACTTTATTTTTCCATATTATTCACGGAATCGGTTGGGAGCTCGCACCTCTTCCCATTAGCTCTATCAACACCAAAAATAACCTCTAACTTGTCGAGAAAATGAAAAGGCACATTTCACAATCCGCGTGCTTTGGGGTGTGTCTACAAAATCAGAATTAATATAAGCAATTAAAGCAAAATATTACAAATGATAATTAATGGAAGAATTACATTGCATAAGTCAGTCATATGCTTGTCTTTCATACCGCACTATCTTTTCTCATCATTCCATTGAAAACCAAATGTTTTGCTTAACATCTCATTAACTACAACATACTTTTTCTAAACCATTTCACTTTAGATTCAATATGAGGGTCTACTAGCAACCCACAATCATGATGGACCACATTCATCATATGTTTGACCTTTTTTGTGAAACCATTCTTAAAACCTCCTTCTCCCTTCCAACATGGGTCTACACTTAGTTCTATTAGACAATTAAATAAAGTTTCTTCTTCATCCTTTCTCCAAAAACGTTTGTTTTTTCCTCTCCCACTTTGTGAATCCATCTAAATAATGAAAATGGAAGTGAGTTCAATCAATCCAATAACCAACAAAAACAATATTCCATCCTCGCTGCTTTCTATCCACAGGTTGGATGAAAAAAATAAGGAAAAGAGCATGATACAAGAAACAGATTAATATAGCCCAACTCAAATTTATTTCTACTATGCTTCACTTCACGACTACAAACCAAACAATCCAATAACCAACAAAAACAATACTCCATCCTCGTTGCTTTCTATCCACAGGTTGGATGAAAAAAATAAGGAAAAAGGCATGATACTAGAAACAAATTAATATAGCATCAACTCAACTTTTTTTTTTACTCTGCTTCACTTCACCACTCAAATTTATTTCTACTGTGCTTCACTTCACCACTATAGCATCATCATACTTTTCTAAATTCATCATTAAGATACATAATAATTTATTTAATGAACTAAAAATTGAACACTCCTGATGCTAAATTTGTCATCTTCAATAACAATTATCTATCAATAAGACTTTCACTATGCCATCTTCAATAACAATTATCGATCAAGTTTCGACTCGTTTCTTATCAAAAAGAGAAATTAAAATCAGAGACAGAAGCTTAAATATATCTTTCATAGTTAATCATAACATATAAGCTCGATGTCATACCACTAAAAGAACCCTAATTTCAATAACAATGACTGGGGCATGAATTCAAACAAATCAGAAGGCATCACTACACAAAACAAACAAAAATGAAAAGAAAACCTCGAATTATTCAAACTGGCGACTCCGCCCGCAGACCATTCAATCGACAGCCGCCTCCACCTTCGAACCTTAGACAAACAAACAACCAAAAATATGAGCTCAGCAACCAAACAGTAATTCCCCAAAATACATACATATGAATGAAGTGGGCAAATCTCAAATTTAGGTTTTTAAATAAGGAAAAATCCTATTGATTGGAAGATTCGGATTTAGACAAAAATTGAACGAAACAAGGAAATGGGGAGAGAGAGGAGCGAGCAAGAGGAAGGAAGAAGTACCTGGACGAGATCGACGGCACGAGAGAGAGAGGAGCGAGTTGAGCGAGTGAGAGAGAGAAAGTGGAGGAGTAAAGGTATGAGAGTGTAATTTGGGAAGGTTGGAGATGGGTATGAGGATACCTGTATGCATTTTTTTTCATCAAATATGGGGAATGAAATTATTCTTTTAAAATGATTCCTGATTCTATTCCCCACTCCAATCAAACGGGGCCTTAAGCCTTTGTTTGGTAGACAAGAGAAATTGAGAAGAAAGAAAATAAAGAGAAAGAAAATGAAGAGAAAGATATAGTAGAGAAAAAGAGTGGATTTTATATGTTGTTTGGTAGGAGAGAAAGAGAAAAGAAAAAAAAAGAGAAAATAGTATTTTTTTCTCTTTCTACCTTGTTTGGTTGTGTAGAAAGTAATAAAAGATAAATAATGTTATATTTGAAAAGACAAAAATATCCTTAATATAAAGAAAGCTAAAAAAATGTTAACAAATTATTAATAATGATATAATCATCTAGCAAACAAACATAAATGATCATTTTAAATTTTATTTATGTACTAAAATATCTTCCATTTTTATACAGTGTGTACAACACTACTAAAAGAGGCGCGTGACCCAGATTCCAAGTCCCACACAAATTAGGTGATTAGTACAAACCAAAGGGTTGCTTCTGAAGGCTACAGTTGTAAATTTATTCATCAACTTTCTCTTCTTTCCATTTTCTTCGCAATTGTGAGGAGAAAAAATTTTGGGCTGGGCCCCACACAATTTCTTCTCTCTTTCCATTTTCTCTTGCAAACCAAACAGGGTAAAATATGATTTTTCCCCTTTTCTCCTACCCTCAAATTCTTTCTCTTCATTTTCTCTAGAACCAAACGCAGTGTAAGACTTTTTAAATGGATACTCTCTCTGTTTTGTTATTCTGATCATGTTATTATTTGATACTAAAATTAAGAAAGCGATTGATATGTTAAAGTGGTGAAATGCTTGTTTTAAATTGTTTGAATTCTTTAGTTTTTATTCATTTTAGAAATAGGACAATAATAATGGAATCTCCTAATTTAAAAAGGAGGATAACAATAGGAAAATGTATACTAGCGAAACTTGATCCGCACTTGTGCAGAATCATTATTCTGCCTATTATATTAAAATATTTTTTCATTAATTATTATGCTTTTGATATATTTTCATTATTTTTAATATAACTGAAAAATAATTTTTTTTAAAATGTTCCTACAAATAGTTAAATAAAGTCTTGTTGTGAAGAACAACAGATCTAGTTAGTGTCAGCTCTATTGTTAAACA